>JBBYHM010000003.1:9512536-9523064 GCA_038381775.1 Adansonia rubrostipa | reverse complement strand
TTCCTTTTTTGGTTAGCCAAGCTGATGATTTGGGTTGTTATTGGAGCAAAGCAGCAAATCATCAAAACAACAGAGTCCGCTGCATGTAATCTGTGAGTTCAGCAGACAGTAGGGGCAAAAAAGATGAGGGAATAAAGAAACTTGACCAACTTTCAAACCTTTGGCTGTAATTTTGGGGAGGCCAGGGCTCAAGAATCCTTCCTTTTTTCCTTTTATTGTCAATGCTTCTAACATTTCTTAGACTACAGTCATAAATTCCATAGCATTAAATTTCTAATCGAATTTGAATTAATTTGTGTTCATCCCCCAAAAAAATTGAATTTGAATCATGTGACTTTTCTGCTCCTGTTCTGTTCGGTCCTCCGAAGAATCAAAGTCATGCTTAAAACGATTTCAACATAAATGAACAAAGTTATTGTCGTCGAATTTCCCACCTATCATAGTATTTTCATTTAATTGATACGTTAATTTCTCCGGAATATGTCAATATGGTTTGATTGAATTTCTTATTTTCAAGAACAAAATCATAAACAACGGCATAAAAACAATGTCAAAGGAGGGGAAAACAAAAAAACTGGCATATCTTTTTTTGCTTTTTTATAATTAAAAGACACATATTAATGTCATAAATTTTGTTAAAGACATTTTTATTAAAGAATATTTTTTAAAATTATTATATGAAATAATGTTTTTATTCAATATTTTAAAAATTATGAATAAGTTATCAATTGTTGCATTATATATAACAATATTACTATAAATATTATTGTTTTAAGAACATTCATTTACAAAACTCATCAAAAATTCTTCTTTTAAAAAGTATTCTTTAAGCAAAACAAGAGATAAGTAATTACTAATAAATGAGTCACTTTATTTTCATTTTAATACATTTTATTAAACTAATTAATCTATACTTGGAGATTAAAATGTCTTACTATTATTATAAACTCGAATTTTTACTTCATTATTAGAGTTATTTGCAATCGATAACTGTGTGTTTTTGCTTCTACTTGTATTCTACTTAAATTAATTAATTGAAGTAGCTATTATTTACTTTTTTTTTTACTATCAAAATTGAATATTATAATTTAAAATAATTTAAATATTTTTATTAATTATTAATTATATTTAATATTTATTTATTTTTAAAATTAGTTTTTAAATATTAAAAATAATTTTATCAAATTTATCAATAAAATCGATCAAACCAAAAGCAAAAAAATCTGACTTATTTGCTTCTCGATTTTTTTTTTAAATTTTGTTAATTAAGATGGAGTAATAAGTATATGTATACTAGTATCTGTACGAGTATAAAATGCTTATACCGTATAGATAAGATACGGTCGTACGATTTCGAGTGACTCAGTGAGTGAGCATAAGTTCTCTTCGCGTTCAATTGCCCAATCAGGAATACAATTTTCTTCGAAGTCAAAACCCTCACAAAATTTACCCACCACGCAATTATAATTTTAAAAACCTACAGCCCCGAATTTCCAATAATATTATTCCTTCTTATCGTCGACGTCTTCAATTACACTTTTTTTTCCCCCTAAAATTTTAACCCAATTGAGTAAAACATAACCTTTGGCGTCTGTTGATGCTGAATTTTGTCTAATTTCTTCCTTTTTTTAAAAAAAAATTTCTGATTTATTTCTAGTTAGTTGCTTTATATTTCCTTCTTTGATTTCGGGGGTTGCTAATTTTGCTTGGAGATGTGTTTATTCAACGGAGCTACTGATTCTAGGGATCTCATGTCCACCGCATAAAATATTTTCTGTCAATTT
Organism: Adansonia rubrostipa; assembly: GCA_038381775.1. Classification (NCBI taxonomy): domain Eukaryota; kingdom Viridiplantae; phylum Streptophyta; class Magnoliopsida; order Malvales; family Malvaceae; genus Adansonia; species Adansonia rubrostipa. The sequence continues at coordinate 9,521,280 of JBBYHM010000003.1, read as the reverse complement.
CTGATCTTAATCTTCGAAAGAAACAAAAACGGGAAGAAATTATTATTATTATTATTTTTAGAGGGCGATGGGTAGAAGTGCAATTACGACAGCGATTCTAGTGTTTTTAGTCGTCGCCGATGTTTCCAATGCTTCGAGGCTTCGATACTCAGCCGATGAATCTCCAACGAAGAATGACACCACCGCCGCAACGACACCAGTAATTTCTCTTTCGTTCTACCTGTCTACTATCTGTCTATCTCCATCATTTATTGTTTCATACTAATTTCGTTTCTGTCTTATTCTGCAAGAATTTAGTACTAAGAAAATGATTTATTGTTGGGATTTTAGAGTTCTCCATCGCCAACTAAGAAATCGGATCCAAAACCGGATAGTCCATCAAATTTGGATCCGAAGTCGGTGAATAAAACGGATTCTGTGACTCCACCTCCGGATGACAAGAAGGATCCAAAACTATCACATAAACCGGCGAAGGTGAGTCCATCGCCTCACAAGGAAAAAGATAGTGGAAACAATTCCATTTTAACTTCAAATTCGACAAATCATAAAACAATGGAGGATAACGAGGAGAAGAAAAGGAATATAGATAGTGGAAAGATTCAAAATAGTACGGAGACTGAACAGGGAGCTGTATCAAAGGAGGATAAGAATAAGAAGAAGAACAATAAGACAAACGAGGACAAAAATGATTCCCAGTCGGTGATTGCGGAAACATGTGATGGCGTAGCTAACAGCTGCAAAGATGAGAACTCCTTGACTGCCTGCATTAAAGATTTTGGAACTGGTAATCCATACTGCTTTTTAAGTCCTTTTGAATTTGTTGTTAGGGTGTTAGGGTGGAATTCTTAGGAATAGAAAATGATTTAATGCTTGCATGAAACTTTAAATGAACTAATGATTTGTACTGTTGCCTTTATTAGAGAAATGGCATGCTTATTTTCATTACTGATGTGGAATTGAGTATGCATTAGCTAGCTAGTAGGATAGTTATGTGCTCTGGAACTTATTGATTATATTTTTTTTTCTCATTCTGTCAATTGGAGCATAAATGCCCTTAGGCTTGTTGCATTTTTGGAAAATGTTTGAAAAATTGGGTTTTGAACTGTTCCATGGCTGTCTAACAATGCATGGGCGTGGTACATGGCTAGAGTGTCCATGTACAAATGATTAAATCTGCTTATGACTAGTCCATCCACATACAAATGATTAAATCTGGTACTTAACTGGTGCTATCCCATGTCTGTTAACTTTGAGATTTATTGTGCCTTATATTTGGCTTGATCCTTCAGGTTAGGAATTTTTTTGTGTTCAACTTGGTGAATGCTTGTCTAAGTCTAACTTGTCAACTGCTAGAACATACATAGAATTACAATGAAATATTTACTTCTGTTGTAATTAGTGAAAAGGTTGAAAATCAACTACTACTTCATAGGTTAAAGAACAAGCAAACGAACTTCGAGAGAAAAAAAAAAAGAAAAGGGAAAAAAGAAAACCCCTGTTTTCTGTCACTAAGGCTATCTGGACTTTTCCTTGGGCAGCGAACTCTGAGTTGGACTTTTAGCTAGGAGATAGGAGCGTAGGATTGAGATATTTCTATCTGTTATGTACTTTGCTCCTTTTGTCCTGGTTATGCAATAAAGTAACTGGCAATGAAGATGACAATATCTTCTGCAAAGCATGGATGGCAAGAGTAATAACTTTCCCTCTGTGTTCCTTTGAAGTTTTTTCTGTTCTTTTCTTCTCTATTTTAATTTTGTCTGTGATTTTCTACCACTAGATGCTATGTATATGCTGTGAGTTTTTCATTCATGTTTAAAAGCATTCTGATATACAAAATAAGAACAGGGAAAGGGATCTGGAAGTAAACTTTACTGTTAACTAAGATAAAAAAGTGGAAAGTTAATGTTTATTTTTGGTGCTAGATTAAGGTTGGATGAAGAAGTTCAGCACAGTGAAAAATTTAATGGATAATAACTTCTTTCTAGTTGTTGCCTGGCATGGAAATATACATAATGGAAATCTGATTGGCAAGATGCAGATTAATCTCAGAAATATAAGGTTAATGATTAGCAATGTAACGTTGATGTATTTGGTTAACTATACTGATTGTGGTTCTTGGGTTAATTCCATCAATACCCCTTATATTAAAAATGTATTTTGGAAGTTGCTATAGAAAAGTTCATATGAATGCATATTAATTATAATTATTACAATTAGCATAGCTTATTCAGAAAATTTATAAATAAAATATGATCTTTATCTATTTATTTATTTGTATGTGTGTGGGGTATGTAGGATTGCAGAAAATTTCAACACATTTTACGTGCTTTGGACACAGTTTCCTAGTCCTTGGGTTTGTTTTTAAGTGAACAATTATTTGGGGATAGAAGGAATAGTAAATTATTTGGGTTGTTTTTATGCTATGCGATATTGTTGCCTCATTGTTAAGAAATGGATCTCGGTATAGATGTTAATTTAAAATATGTGTAAATTTTAGGCAGTATTTAATGACTGTCGGTTTAATCAGCTTGATACCCATTCAGTTTTCTTTCCTAATTGTACAACATGAGGAACATAGTGAACTTGTTTTTATCTACATGTTACTCTTCAGAAATAGAGAATTCATATATCAGCATAGTTCTCAATATTTCTTATATTTCCTGATTGGAAAACAATTCGATTGATTTCCTTTTTCCCTTCCAGGGTCCAAAGGACTGGTTGTTCTGGTCCATAATAGCGGAAAAACTTTGAAAGTCAATTTTGCTGCCCCTTCGGGGGAAGCCTTGTCCAAGGGATTAGAAGTAGCCAAACAAGAAACTAGAAAGGTATGGTCTATTCTTTCTCTTCTGCTTTGTCATTTTTTTTTTCTCGTAATCTTGGGACAATAGGAGACATATTTTATGTAGGCATAAGATTCACAATATAAATTTTGAAGTTAGGCTTTAGCCAGTGGCCGTTTAAACAGAAGGAGAAGTTCTTCTCAGCTAGGTTTCATTGATTCTAGTGAGCTGTTAAATTAGGCATGAAGTTTGTTTAACTGATTACTTTCAGGAAGGAGACTTGCATAACAGTTTCCCTCCTCCCCTATGTACATATTCAAATGTAACGTAAAATGTAAATTGTAGTGACAAAGATTGTTATCTTTAATCTACCTAACTTCTAGGACATTTAGGTGATCATTATTGAGCTAAGTAAATAAAGAAAAGGAAAAAAAATAAGAAATTGATTGTATAACTGGATTAAAAAGCTTCCTTGAAAGGACCTTGTTAAGCATTCTACCTAAGATCAATTGATATCAAGTGTAGGGGTCAAACCTTAATAAAAACGCGCAAAACCCCTAACTTAATCAGCAGAACTTTCTCAACTGATATGGATTAACATCTCTTAATGGTCCCTTCGTTAGTAGGCCTAATACTAATAGCTGAAATCAGCGGACCTCTTATGTGAACAATGAGTAACAGGCAAATCAGCGAACAACATAACTAATCAAACACAATTTTGGATTTGGTAATATGTTAAGCTTCTTACATAAAACCAATTGCTAACAAGTTGCGAGGCCAGACCTTAATTTAAGTTTTCAACGAATCCGAAGTTAATATTAAGTAACAGCACTTAACTGGCTTTTTACAGGATAGAATAGTGTACTGTATTGTGTTTAGTAACTGCAGTTCATAAGGAATGAAGATATGTACTCTGCCCTGAATAAAGTTCCAAAAGTGTTGTTCATGCTTAATAATTGTATCTCTTATTATGCACTTATTTGTCTCCAGAGTTGATGTGTGTATTTGCTTGTCTGTTTTCAGATTAATGTCTCTTTAACTTTTAGCAACAGTAAGTTGGTGTTAAGCGCTGGAAATGGAGATTGTGTGCTTCGCGTGAACCCTCTTGTATCTGAAGGGAACTTTTTCGTGAACCTTCCTTCTTATGACAAGTTGCTGACTCCAGTAAATGGTGCATACTTCTTGATTGCAACAGTTGTAATTTTCGGAGGATCATGGGCTGCTTGTTGCATGTTTAGGAAGAGGAGACGGCAACATGATGGTGTACCTTACCAAGAGCTAGAAATGGGATTACCAGAATCCGTGGAAGGTACTGAAGTAGAAACAGCTGAAGGTTGGGACCAGGTTTGGGATGATGATTGGGATGAGGACAAGGCAGTGAAATCACCAGGGGGACGCCATGTACCGAATATCTCAGCAAATGGCCTCACTTCCAGGTCTTCAAACAGAGATGGGTGGGAAAATGACTGGGATGATTAGACTATTTTATTGGAAAGAGGAAGGGAAGAAAGTGAATCAGTGGAAGTCATAAGAGAGAAGAAAAAGGAATAGATAAATTCAAGGAACTGGCTACTTGATATAGAGACTGTAAATTTGTCGACACCATTGGCATGTTAACCATTAGCGGTCATCATGGTGATAGGAATGTAAGTCCTCAGAAGGGGCCGATAAAGGCTTTGTCTAGGGAGCTTCATATGTTTTTCTGCAATTTTTTTTTGGTCCGCATGTAGAGGAGCATTCATTTGTGAGAGCTTGTGATAAATTCTTTAAACCCAGGGCATGGAATATGATAAAAACAGGTTACAAAATTATTGTTATTAGTATTAGTATTTTTGTTGTATTTGAGGTTGTTAAGGATTGAATTTAGTGGCTGAAGCAAAGAGTTAAATATTTTATCAATAGATGACTTAGACAGTTGTTAATATAATTATTACTGCTTCATGTATTTGCGGGAAGAATTTACATTTTGGGAAATGTCGTGAAATTGTCGAAATTGAGTATGAAAGTGGGAACATGAAATTGTGGTTAGCATTAGCATATTGTGATTAAGATTGTAAAGTCGTGGGTGCTTTTTGATGGTGTAGGTGATGGCGATGGTGGATCCACTATTTAATCAAAAGAAATCAGGTTATTATTATACATTATCTCCTACTGTCCTAGCCTAGGTGTTTTTGTCTCCCTTGCATTGACAAACATTGGATTGTATTTTTATCAAAGCGGAAATGAAAGTAAACCATTTGCATTAAGCTTAGTTAGTGGGTGGGAGGGTAGTTGCTTTGCTTGCTTTGCTTTGTTAAAGTGAGTCGAGCGATGGTATCATTTTGTCTCTCTTGTGTCTTCACGAAGGAAAGAAAAAGTAGACCTCATAAATTTTTTAAAAAGAATGTATATACGTAACTACAGATTAAAAAATAAATTATAAAATATAAAATTTTAAAAATATGAATAAAATATAAATACATTAAAATTTATATGATACGATTTATTAATCTATTTAAATTTATATAAATATAAAATAATTTAAATATAATTATAATATATAAAATTATATAAATATAATATTAACATACAAATTATTAAATTAAAAAAAAAAAAAGAAAGGAACGAACAATCACATTCACGCCCATAATACCAATAATATTATTGTTGTTTTGAAGGAACACATTATTATTATTCTTATTATTCTTATGAATTTTTTTCACCAATGTCAGGACAACCTTTTCTCTGACGTTTTAGTTAAACAATGATAAATGATAATTAATAATATAATAGTAATGATTTATTTCTCTACGTGCCGTTTAGCTTACTCTTCCTTCATTCTTTCCTATTCCTAGATGTAGTTATTATTTATGCCACTAGACTGTTAGAGAATATATATATATATATATATATATATATATATATAGTATAATATTTCTGTCTAAAGGGTAAATAATGGTTTAAACCGGTCTCCTTGAGATACTTTTAAAATTAACTAATATATTATTTATAGTAAAAGAAATATTACTGATAGGATATTAATAAAAATGTGCAATTAAGAATTATTTTTTAAAAATTTAATAAAAATAATAAATTAAATATAAAAAATTATTAAATTAATAATTAAATAATTTTTATTAATATTTATAGGCATCCGTTAAACAAACTTTTGTAAAATAAGGTGATAATAAATATAATAATTGATAGTTTTCTTTATTAGTTTCAATAGCTAGGGATGAAAATCTTAGTAAATATACAATGGCATGCCTGCCATGATTAGTAAAATCCAATAAATAAAACCAAACGTGGAGATTCTCATGTCTTGCCAAGACATGGTATGATTTTCATGGACTAAACTAAACTAAATATATAATGCCATTGCTTGCATAGCTTGCAACCATTTCAAAAAAAAAAAAAAAAACAAAATAGTTTGAAGAAAAAGCTTCTCCGACCCTCAGCCTCATATGATGGCGTCCATGGCGTCCTTTTTATTAGGTTCCCTTGGCCTCGGGGATTAATTAAGTTACATTAAAAAAACTTCAAAATGAAGCATTAATTAAATTACCAGTTTTTAACAACACAATCAAACACTTTGGTAACAAACTTTGAAAGATAGAAAAAGAGTTGGGTAGATTATAGCATCAGTAGGTTAAGGACCTGTTAGTGCGGATGACTGTTGGGTTTGATTGCTAAAAGCTGTTGTTGACCCATCCATGTTGCAACTCATGGCTGGTGAAAAAGGCTGAACATAATGAATAAATAAAAATAGTGTAAATAAAGCAAATGAGTGCTTTTCTCTAACATCATCATGTGTTTCTATCCCACCATTCAATTCTTCTGCCTTTCACCTTTATGCTTTGATTTCCCACCTCCGTCAGCCTGCTTGGCTTTATTTCACTTTTTTTTTTTTTAAATCATATTCTAAAAAATAAACGAAATGGTAATAAATATGGGCATCGCAATTCTAAATAGGCTTAATGCTTGCTCTTAAAAGAACAAGTGGACTGTCGAGAGTTTTTCCTTGCTTTCGTTCATATTCTCAATGCTCATTCATAATTACAACAAATACGGAATAATGAAACAGAAAGATAGTATGGTTATAAACAGAAATATGTTTGAGACTGAATAATTATAATATGATGATCCATAGTCTCATATGCAGCCGGTGATAAGGAATCCAGTAAGTGAAATTTTATGCATCAAAAATACTGAATAGGAAAGGGAAAAAAAAAATAAAGGCACAAAGCAAATACAACATTAAAGAACAAAGAATTGGTAGAAACTGGGGTGAGGGAGGGAGGGCATTTCATAATTAGTTTTAATGACTCTTTTTTTCTGTAGAACAAACTGGATTCATCTTCACCGGGAAACACGAAGTTTCATTCTTTCTCGATCTCTGATCACTTACTCCAGCTCCTCCTGGCCATCAGAAGGGCATTGGATTAGCTCTAAAATGTTTACTACTTCTTCCATGTCAGGTCGATTTGATGGCACTTGAGATGCACATACTAAACCAAGCTTTATAACTGGAATTGCCTCCTCTGCAGGGAAGTTACTATGAAGCCTCACATCGACACATTCTTTCACCCGGCAGTGCTCCAGCGCCCCCCTGACCATGTCACACAGCACCACCACATCATCCTCCATGTATTCCACTGGCTTCTTCCCTGTTATGACCTCCAATACCAAGACGCCAAATCCATACACATCACATTTCTCAGTTATTTTCACTGTCTTACAAGCAAATTCAGGAGCCATGTAACCAAGTGCACTTTGGATTTTGCTGCTTAAAATGCAGCGGTCCAATGTTGGCAACAGCCTTGCCAGGCCAAAATCTCCGACCTTGGGCTCACCAGAGCAATCTATCAGAACATTAGTTGATTTAAGATTATAGTGAATAACATTCATCCGGTGCAAATAGGCCAGACCCTTGGCCATCCCAAGTATTATTTTGAATCTCTGCCTCCAAGACAGGCAACTTCTGCCAGGCTCATGGAGGTGCTTATACAAACTCCCACTGGAGACAAATTCATAAATGAGGAGCTGCAAGGAAGGTGTCCAGTAATATCCTTCAAGAGCTACAAGATTATGGTGCCTAATCTTTCCGAGTTTTATTACTTCCCTTTCAAATTCCTCTTGAGACTTGATCAAACTCGAAACAGTCAGCTTCTTGATGGCAACCGAACACCCATCACGAAGGCTTGTTCGATAAACAACTCCAAATCCTCCACGACCAAGCTCACAATCCTTGTTAAGCAGGGCATGGGCCCCAGCAACAAAGTCAGCATCCCCTGAAAACATTACAAGTTTGCCATAATTTGGATCATTGGTAGGAGAACAACTAAAATCTTCCCCACCAGATAAGGTGAGAGCTGCAGGAGCACGTGACATAGAAGAACGGACATGGATATTGAGGACAGTGATAGCTACTACACCAATGACAATGAAAGCTGCTGCACCAATGGCAATGAGGGAAGAGATGCTGAGCATAATTTTCTTGCGATGGTGATTTGAAGAGGAGCCACCAATGGAGTTCGACGAGTTAGGGTTGAGGACAATGGGCTTGGGATGGACAGCTGGGCAAGATCGGTTAACAACCGAACCACACAACGATGGATTTCCAGAGACAGATGAAGTAGGAATGGTGTTGAAGAAGCCCCCAAGTGGCAGTTCGCCATGAAGGTGGTTGTGAGAGATATTAAATGACATGAGTTGAGAAAGATTTGCTAGCTCTTTCGGTAAGCTTCCAGTTAGGTCATTCAATGACAAGTCTACATACTGGAGGTTGCTCAAGTTTGAAATGGAAGGAGGGATTGAGCCAGATAAGTTGTTCCCGGACAGAATTCTGTACCATTGCAATCAAAACCAGAACAAAATTTTTAGAAAAATGGAGGGTGCCTTGTTTAAATTTTGAATGTAGAATGAGTTTTGGCACAATATTAGCAACATATTATTTGATAAGCTTCAGGAACGAATGGATTTTAC
>JBBYHM010000003.1:9465288-9477855 GCA_038381775.1 Adansonia rubrostipa | reverse complement strand
ATGTTCATTCAGGCACATTCGGTGTCTATGATGAAGAAAGGTGAATTGTCACGTCTGACCCCTTGATAGTATATATCGGCAAACATATGTTCCTCGTTCTACTACTTCAAGGTTAATTTGTGCCTCGTTGGAGTCATAAAAATGCTCCATGCTCCATGTCCACGGCCATGCTATTGATATCAAAAGCTGAACTGTCAACTAGACAACTATATCGATCGTGTCGTGTGAATCACTCCTGCTTGTAGGAGTGACACAAATGCTTCATGCATTCTTTCAGCAGAGAATAGGTATCTTCCCATCCTTCTTTTGAGGCGTGCATGTGTTCATCATATTGGCCGGGGAAGAGTGCTGTTGTTGTCTCAAGATTTTACTTGTATGGCCTCCCTTTTTTTTTCTTTTCTTTTTCTAATTAAACCTCTACTTCAATGTTGATATATATATATATATATATACACGCACACAGATATACATACACATATAAATAAGCTTCCAGTTGTCTGAGATATATATATATATATATATATATGTATGTATGTATGTTCTGTCATCCTCCTTGTGGCAAGTAGCATTATCCTTGGTCAGATTTTCTGAAGTTAAATGTCTCATGAAGATATATTTTTTCTGGCTCGTAAAATCAAGTTTCTAGCTTTAAGTTAGAAACTTCATTCGGTCACTGCATATAATTTGATGAACCGATCGAAATGCTGTCAATAGAGCAGCGGTAGCAGGCAAGAAAAAAAACATAAGCAGCGCAGGTGGTCGATTCAAATTCTCTAGAACTTCTTAAGTCTAAACCCTGTCAACTTTGGAGTACCAACTAATGTGCTTCAACCTGAATCTTTCCTAGAGTCGAATGAGAATTACTGGATGATTGAAATTAACCCTATGCTAAGGCTATCAAAATGCATATGAATTTATAATTGATAGACTGACAATGTATAATTCTATACGTGACCCGCAAATCAGATTTTTATATAGTTGCATTTGCAGATTTTATATGAATCTAATTTTTCTTTTAAATCCTAAAGTATTTGAAGATTATTACTGATTTGATTATTACTATATTGGATGCTGTTCAAGAAACTGAAACTAAGATGGCAAAGAGAAATGCCAGCATTGAATCACCTCATGCCATGTCCACACATGTTCTACAGCAAGCTCAACAAGTAGAACACTTTTACGTAACGTGTGAGCAGATTTTTAGTTTCTTTTTGCTGCAATGTTTTTACACTACCGTTTTCTGCCTTCATTTTTTTTTTATAATCATCAAGCTAGGTATAACTACTGAAACTAATTAGAATACTAACAAGATTATGTCAGCTGAACTTAATTTGTCTTTGGGATGGCAAAGTCAGGAAGGAAATAAGATACACTAAAAGTCCAAAAATAATCAAACTTAAATCTATACCTTTCCTATGAATAAAGGGTGTATAAGTGTTTGCTTAAGGCTTTACGTTATCCTCTTTTGTTGTCCATTCCATCAAGCAATCAAAAGAATAAAAACCAAAGAAACCCTCAATAAATACAAATAGAGCATCATTTGTTCCTTAAATTTAGAACTAATAAAGATAGGAAAAATATATAAGAAGTTTGACTATATATATAAAGAAATTAAAATGAATAAAGATAATATCTCTTAAAACAACCTAAAAATAATTAAAAGAAAAACACTTATATATACATATGAAAAAACTTATTGTAATAATTGGTAAATATAGTTATATCATTCTCTAAAACTTTCAAAACTCTTAGATTTTATTTTGTTAATATATATATGTATACGTATATATAACAGTTAAATTGTATTGATGTCAAAAAGGAATACTTAGATTTTTTTTAATTATATGATTTATGAAATAATTAACAAAATGTAAAGTAAAATGAAAAGGGCGGAAAGTTTAACTCAGTAGCATTACTATCGAATTTACCACCACAAAGGAAAAAAAGTAAAAAGCATCCAACGGCCGAGACTCGAGAATTACATGATTAAGCGATCATAAATTCAAAATGAATAGGGAAGAGAAAATGGAACAACGAGAACAACGTAGTTTTCATGTACCATATTGGAGCTACAACGCTCCCTGATTCTGTGGGGTCCTCTCCTACGAAACACTTTTAGTGATTACGTGTCACCAAAGCATCGCATCGAAACGGTTCCGACTTCCTATTTCCCGGGCAAAACAGACGACCATGAATGGTTCCCAACCGACGTCGTTGCGACATTCATTTATTAAAGCCAAGGCAAAGCAACAAATAAATAAAAATCCCTCTTCTTAATGTAATTCGTCCCTCGTTTTCCTTTTGTCCCTAAATAAAAATTTAGAATCCAAAGCTGAGCTGCTTACTGCTAAAAAAAAATAAAATCTGTAATAGTGAAAATGTTTTCGATCAAAACCCCTAACCCTAGCTGCGCCTTGGAGCCGTTGAAGACGCTCAGTCGTGCTTCTGCTTATCCCATGCCACTGTGTTCGTCGCCGTCTCTGCGGCTCCTGCCGCCCTCTTGCAGACTCTCTCTCGCCGCTTCTAAAGGTTTGGGCCTCGGTTTTCGCTCACTCGACAGGCGGGTTTCCTTCGACCAATCTGTGGTCGCTTCGGCAGCTTCCCACGAGGAATCGGTGAGTTGAAATTGAAATCACTTTTTTTTGCCTACAATTTTCTTTTAATTCAAAGTTTCTTTATTTCTTGCTTTTTTTTTTAATTGTTGCTAATACGATTTTTTTTTTGTTTAGAAGCATTCAGAAATAGAAGTGGAGAGAGAAACGGATGAAGTGAAAATGGGAAGGGATGAAGAATGGAAACAAGCTTTAGAAGCTTTCAAAGAACAAGCTTCGAAGATGCAAAGCGTGTCCCAAGAAGCTTACGAAATTTACTCCAAGAAAGCTTTGGTTACTCTGAAAGAAACTTCAGAGCAGCTTAAGATTCAAGCTGAAAGGGCCAAAAATGATTTGACTCAAATAGCGAAAGAAATCAGTGAAGAAGGCAAAGTTTACCTCTCAACGGCGGCCGAGAATTCCCCTCCAGAAGTCAAAGAAATTGTCGAAACATTCTCTTCCTCGGCCGATGATGTCAAAGACTTTTCCAAAGTTCTCGACTTTCACGTTGGGATACCTTATGGTATGGTTTTACATTGGAATTTTCATATTCATTTTTAGGAGCAAATCTACTTATTTTTCATCCTTTTATCTCATTTTATATGATCTATATTTATTAATACAATAGGTGAATCTTATGCTATAATCATGCCTGCCAATTTTCTTGTATGTTTAAAACGTCTAAGTATTTGTTTGATAATAATAAAAATTCAACCTCGAATATGTATTAAAAGGATACTATTCTTGATGGAGATGATAGGGGTACTGGATTGACTTGAAACTTTATATGCATGATGGGTATAAGAGGTTGTTGTGGAATCTAAATTGGTTTATGAAAATGTTAATTATGCATTATAAAAAGGTCTAAAACAAATTAGTTTTACATCGGTATAAATTGATCTTTTTTTAAAAAGAAAAGAAAAGTTTAATTACATAAACAAAAACTTTAAATTTCTTTTGTTTGTTTTTTTGGTTTTTTCAGGTTTCATTCTTTCGGTTGGGGGATTCGTTTCTTTCATGTTGACAGGGAGCATTTCTGCAATTAGGTTCGGTGTTATTCTAGGTGGAGCCCTTTTGGCATTAAGTGTATCAAGTTTAAAGCAATATAAAAGGGGAGAGTCTTCTCCTCTTGTCTTAAAAGGGCAAGCAGGTTGTTACATATATCTTAATTTGCAAATTCTTACATCCTTAATAGGATGAGACTAGTAATTTTTTTATATGCTTACTAATGGGATTATGTTTTCTGCAGTCATCTCATCGCTTATATTTTTGAGGCAGTTTGGCTTGCTGGTTCGGGTGGGGCTTCTATCTCTGTGTATAACTTTTGTTTTCCTTGTTATTTTTAAAGCTCACCAAGTTTGTTCCTAGCTACTGATTTTCTTTTATTACTATTTTCTGTTCTTATTCTTTTTGCAGAGATCAACTCTGTGCACCTTTCTCACAACCTTAGTCAGGTTCATAAAATTCTTGTGACATTTTAATTTTCTGTTATCTATACATGGAAATTAGACTGTGCGACTAAGAAGGGTGTGTCATTGATGACCATGAGTTTATAAACCTTGGGTTTTGTAACACTTGATTGTAGGGTGAGAAAAGTTCACTTAATGCTGGCATAAACGAAGGAATGGATACATATAAAATGTCTGAATTTGGCATTTAGTTATCAAGTATCACTATATTAGCATACAGTTTGATTGTTTACGTTGCTTCTTAAAGTCCTCTGCACAAGTTTGTTGTCTCTTGCTCTTTTACTTTTGCATAAAAATGTTAGCTTTGCCTTCATGTGTTTATGTTCATTGGCATGCAGTTCTGTGAGATGTATAATGCGGCTCCTTTTTTTATTTGGATTCAGAGCTAGAGCTTTATAGCTTGCGAAGGCAATTTTATTGCAGTAAACAGAGGTTCAGCTTTATGACAACTTCCTTTCATGTGCAGTGGTGCGGTGGTGGCATTCTATATATATAAGCTTCTACCAAATGACAAGCCAGGCTTGGAACCTGGGATAGACAATTGATGTGCTCCTTTAAGGTTAGTTTATCGATGCGTATGCTCGATTCTCTCAGCTTTTTTTCCAAAATGGTGTACACGTACAATGGGTTCTAATGGAAACTGTCCAGCTGTTTTTACCTCATTTTTGTTTATCGTTAAAATTTGAATCTGCATATAGATTTGTCATTCTTCATTTATCTTTACATGACAGCATAGTTTCTACGCACTCTGTTTTGGAAGAACTTCTGTCATTTGTTCCCAGTTCCCCCTTCCCCCCCCCCCCCAAAAAAAAAAAAAAAACCACACACATATTTTCTGTCTTCGTATAATTTGGATATTTCACAGGCAGGGTACTTGGGTTTGTGATTCCCAGGTTAAAAGGCCAAGTTGTCTTGTACATTGTCTGAGAAGCTTAATTTTCCCTTGACCCAGGTGGGAAAATGTTATACGTAGTGCATCGTTCTGGCTCAGAAGAAGCAGAATTGATACCACAAGAACCAAGTACAAACTCTCGTTTCTGTTGAAGAATCGATGGCATACATTAAGTTTAGGTCTTTGTGAGACTTTGTTGTTTTGTGTCATTGTGACTAAATTAGTGTATGATGATATGAAAGGTAGTTTTAAAGAATGGAGTGGAGTGCTAGATGATGATGTTAAAATTATTTTGTTCTTCACCTTTGGTCCATTAGAAGCTTCGAATAATGAAAATAATGTGTCCATTTCTTTCCTGTTAATCTTGTACAGAGGTGAATTTTCATGTGAGATTTTCGACTTTCTTTGAATGTAAAGTTGCTAGCTTTCAGGTTTAAAATATATATATATACATATATATATATATATATATATATGCTTTTGGTCCCAGCATATGTGTATGTTATATATTATTTTCAATCGTCTTAGAAGCCTACACTATGAAAATGCCGAGTGATTAAGAAAACCACCAACGAGATCCTTAACAATTGAGGCATAAAAAAAATGTTAATCTGTGGCCATGAATATGTGCATACCTTAATAATTTAGAATTACATTGTCAAAGAGAAACCAACTTCCCACGTAATAAGTTGAGTACAAGACTGAAAATATTAAACGTAATAATATAACCCAACAGAATGAGGGAAGGGCAAGGCAGCCAGCCATCTAAAGGCTTCTGTAAGTATGTCCCTTTTGCCTCTTCTCCCACTTCAGTTGTCGGCCATCTTGCTGCTTTCAGATATCTGGATGATGAACATTATTAGGTTGATTATCCAATGGCATGTATTGTGCCATTATAGCCCGAATCTCTGAATCCATGTATCTCTGCATAAAGTACAAGAACAAATGAAAATCAGTTCCACCATTATTCAAAGCAATATTTGCTTTCCTCCCGTTGTCCGAGTACCTAGCCTGTTCTTACTAGAAACAGTGTTAAAAAGTGCTAATGGCATTGTGATTCGTTACAGAGTTACAGCCCTCTGTCTGTATCCAGTCCTACTATTATTTTAGTTAAAAAATAGGGTTTCTTTGATAGAACTGCCGCACAAAATTTCTAGCCAAATTTGGTTTCTACAATATCTCAAAATTGAAAACTCTATTTGGATCGATTTTAGTGGCTCTGAAGCGACTTAAAACTTGCAGATACTGTAGTTTGGTTTCCACTTATGGCTAAACTGAACAAGAAGCGAAGAAACCATGCCACTTAAGTTCGAATCATTTTTTTTCCCACACAATTTCAGTGAGGTATAGTATCAAATTTTGAAGCCAGAATTTCCACTTTGGTTCAAAATTACCCTTCAATGCATACTACAAGGTTATAAAGGTCTGCTCATGTCATCATCAACCCAGGCATCTAACAACCATGTAATTCCTCTTATCAATAATACCTCAATTGGTTCTAAACTTTGACCTATAATCTATGGGGAATAATAGGAACATCTGATGTATTAGTGCAACAACAATCTTACCCGGATTCTGTATTTGTAAACGGCATATCCTGCAGCTCCAGCAGCAACCAATCCAAGAATTATTGCCCAAACAGTGCCCCAGCTAACCTCTGTTTTAACATTCTTACCTGCATATTTTGCAATAGAATATTTTAGAAGTAGAAAACAAATAATGCATTAGAGGTGTCTTGAAATCCTGAATGCCATTCATTATGATATGCCAATCTCCAAATCAAGCAACGGATGATTAGCTTAATCTTATATCCACTAACAGCATTTCCTACCACAGTACAAGATGCAGGAACACGTTATAAGAAAAGATTAGTAGCTAATTGAAACCATCCTACAAAGAGTAAGATAGCATAAAATGCTGTTTATCACAGCAGGCCTCAAGGATACTCACTGATACATGTGTCATGTTCTCGCATGTACAATGAACCACCACTACAGCTGCACTCGTAACTGCCCCAGGTATTTTTGCATTTGCACCCAGGACATTGGCAGGCCAGCTTCTCCTTGCACTCATCAACATCTAGGAGACAGTCCAGTGTGAAAAATGGTTCACCAACGGGATATAAACGAATATAAAGTTAAAAACTTAATTTGATGCAGCTGTAATAGGGAGCACTTTTTAGTTAAAAGCTTTGCCCAAAAAATATCGTAAGATGGTTTTTAAGCATTCATATTTTATGCGATTATAGAAACATCCACGCATTTCTTTCCTATAAACGGCACCAAGATTTCAGCTTTTGTTAGAAGTTCCTCATAAGTCAGAAACCTCTAGAAGTGATTCAAGATTGTACCAGACTCCTATCAAAGCATTTTAGATGCCTGTAGCACAAATTCAAACTAAAATCTGCATCTAAATAACTTTTATGGAGTCTTCATAAAACACAAATCTGACTGTAGAAATGGCAGTTACTCATCTCACAATTCACGTGTTCCACAGATTAGTGGAAAACACCATGGATAGTATTAATGAACTCATTGACTAAAATCAGACAGCAAGAATCTCAATGAGTTGTCCACTGCCAGTGTTGAGAATGACTCTTTATGATATTAGAATGAGGAAACTAGGTAGAAATATCCTAGTACCTTCACAGCTGTTGACTCCATCACCCTTGAATCCAGTTGGGCACTTGCAACCATGTGAATGATCATCCTGAACAATCCATTCCAGAACCAAATAACTTAGAAACAGCAAAACAGAGAGCGCAAGAAAAAGAGAGAGAGAGAGAGAGAGAGAGAGAGAGAGGCACTCACAATACAAGCAGAGTATGTCCTTCCTTCCTGTGTTTCTCTCCAACATCCTCCATTGTTGATTTCACAACGTAAAGCCGCAGAAGCTGTTAAATTAGAAAAGCAGATATTATAGCATAGGAACTAAGCATAAAGGAGTTGTATAGCATTGATTATAACACTTAAGTTTAATCACCAATATTTTCCATCAATAATTTCACACTAGGCTTCCTTTCTAAGGAAAAAATATTTACCTTCACAATGTGTATAACCATCTCCGTTGAACTTCACACCATTTACTATTGGGCACTCACACACTCTTCCCCGGAAGGTATCCTACAATTGGAAGAGGGCATCAGCAAAAAGGTTAAATTGATCATATGGTTGATCTAAAACAATTTTTGTAACTGGCATACCCTGCATGCAGTTAGGTTAATAATCTTGTCCTGCCAGCACCCACCGTTGTTTTCTAAGCACTCATTAGTTTCTATATCTGCCAAGTAGAACTCATAATGAAATAACGAATATCATCTCTATGATAGTCTACCCAAAAAATACAAATTTATCATTGTCTAACTAAAATAGAACAGGAACAAGTTGTAGATAGATAACTATTACTTTAATGAAGCTCATCAGAAGCAAATGAAATAGATATGTATCCTAAAGGACAGTTTCTGTAATTGTTACCACTCAACAACACTGAAGTAACTCTTTCATTTGGTTCATTAGTAAATGAAGTATAGCATGAGTTGACTATGCAGTAAATGGTGACTGGTTAATGCCAGAAAATTTAAATGTTTCAAAGCAAACCACAAGAAGAAAATGCCCGTAAATTGAGTGCAACAGATCATGACCTTCACTTAGACAAATAGCTGGCTCTGTGGTCTCTTGAAAACCTGCACATATTGCCTTAAGAACAGGTCCTCTGTCCAACTTTCCTAAATCCAGCAGAAAAGATATGGGGTTACAAAAAGTAATTCAAGCAATCAGATTGTTGGCAATAACAGTAAATTCTGGTTCAAACCTCTATACTGTCTGTTATTTATCACAAGTGTAGGCAGTATAGTTACATCTCCCCGGGAGCCTCTTCCAATCTAAAACCATAATGAAAACATAAATGAGAACCTCAATGACAATATATGAAAAAGATGGGACTGTAGGAATTCTTTCTATAAGAACTTATAAAGTTCAAGAATTGCAATACCTGCGCATCTTGCTCAGCTTTAAGAACTGGGTTGTCCACATCAGCCTCAGTGTCTCCAATACATTTGTCTATTTTAGCTAGATCAACTCCTATGAAGCAGAGAAAGGAAGACAAATATGGTAAACATAAGTACACCTGTTAGATGTAAAGATATAAACTTGCTTTTTATCCATACTTATTAGATGACTTAAGTAATCAACATTTCCAGCGGCAAACAAGAATTCTTTTGCTTTTCTAGATCCCAATAAAATCACAAAGTTATTTACACAATAAATACACATACAGGTAGATACACCTGTAAATTTTTATAAATTCATTAGTGCTACGACAATATTATCCAATTTCATTAACTTTGGTAAAAATAGAGGAGAAAAAGTTAAGGAAACATTTTATATATATGCTAGGGGGTAAACAGGAAGAATAAATTACTTATTGTTTATACCAAACAAAATGGGACAAATTCAGTGGTCTTATGCTCCATTTAAAGAAATAAAATCAATCAAAACACAAAACTAGCACCTTCTTAGCAGTATAGCAGCAGCAATATTGTGTGTGGCCCATTTTAAGAATCGCATATAAGAGGGAGCATTTTGCACAAAGCATTAAACCTACCAAGAGATCGGATAACTTTATCTGCACACTCTTTGGTATACTTCTCCTCTTTCATTGGGCAGCGGATAGCGAAGTCCGTAACATAATCCCACCAAAGCCATGGCTTTCCACTTTCATTAGCAACTTTGAAAAAGCAAGCTTGGCGAAGGTTTTGAACCACCACATCTTTACCATCATAACCTTTACTAAAGTCTTGCTCAGGATCTGGAGCACAGTACCTCCCATGATTGATACACTGTGACTTGCACTGTTTGCTCAAAATAAAAGCTTCAGGGCAGTACCAAGTTATATAGTGTGGGGTGAACTGAGTGTAGCCTTTCTGCTCAAGTATTTGGGCAGCTCCTTTGAAGTTCTTGACAAATTCTATCTGGCTGTCACACTTTGGCCCACACTCATCGTTGCTATTTGTCCAAAACTCATACTCAACCCGTTCATCAGGATGAGGAAGAGACTCCCTCCAGTCAAGATTCAAATTAACCATTTCCCCACTAGAAAGGGCCTTTTTGATGCTGTCCCCTAGTGATTTACTAATGAGGGCTGATGGAATGGTGATGTTCTGCAGGTATTCAGCACTAGCATTCTCTTCTTCAGGGGTATCCATGGTAATCAAGGGCTCATCCTTGTTGTCAGCAACAAGTATAGCAGCAGCTCCAGCTTTCTGAGCATTCCATGCCTTCAAGGTGAAGAAACAATCTGCCAGAACATCAAAGTTTAAGATGATAAGCAGGTGCATTTCAAGCTCTTTGATAAGAGGAAAACTGAAACCAGGGGAACAATAACTCAAATCCCTCAGACGTATAAGTTTAAATCAACACAGTAGGCAACGCTAAATTTAAAAAGTGCCAACTGCCAGTGAAAACTCATAAAACAAAAGGGAAAATTCCATTGAAGTAACATTAAGTATCATATTTACAAAAATAGAAAGTTAAAAAAAAAAAAACATAACTGAAATCATTTACTTTCAAAATGGATCATCAATCATAGATAATAATTAGATATAGAAAGGAAAAAAAAAAAAAAAAAAAAAGGCAGACCTCCACGATCAACAAGGAGAAAAGTGGGCAGTCCACCGGGCTTGGATTTGAAGGAGATGTCAAAATCATCGAAGATCTTGCAAGCGCCTTGATTCTCTTTAGGATAAACAACCGTACCAACCAAGGTTCCGCCATACTGAGGAACCCCGAAATTCCCAATCGCACATTCATAAACTCCTTTGATTGACTCTGGCGAAGTCACTCTCAAGCTGTTCTTCTCCACTACAAACCTCCCCAAACAATTGCCCGAGAACAAAATCCATACGCAAATTAAAAACCAAAACTTTTCTCTCATCTTTCCTCGACCGAAAATGAGAAAAAATTTCTACTAATAACCCAAGATGGGGGAATCTTTCAACAAATTACTTAGCAAAAAAGTCACCACTTTTCGCTGGTTAAGTTTCGTAATCCTTCTTGGGAACTGAATTTTCCTTTCCGTTTTGTGCTTTTGGAACAGGAAAAAAGGCGTTTGCGTGGGTTGTAGAGGGAAAATTCCAGGGGAAAAAGAAGCAGAGCTCGTAAGCCTTTTCAAAGTCCTGAGAAAAAGATTCGGGTTTAGCTTTACATTTATTTTATATTATATTATCAATCTATCGTAAATTACGAAAAACAAGTAGCATTATGGAAGTAATGGAGTTCTGAACCGCCTTTGATTTAAGTTCATGCACATAGACTTCATATATTGGACTGAGATTTACAAACTTCACATCACATCAGACGAAATCACTTTAAAAAAATAATCCTTTTTGAATTTAGCTCTAATAATAATAATAATAATAATATTATTATTATTATTTATTTTTAACAATTATCCTAATTTTTTTCTTTTTTGTTTTCATTGTCTCATTCGTAATTCCTTAACCATTAAGACAAAACTCGAAAGGGAAAGGGCATTGCATGAAATACACGTGTTTTTTTCCTGATTGGCTTGAACACGTAATGCTCAATTGATAACCCCATCCCATTCGCCGCCTCCCACTGCCAGCTGTCCACGGCACAGCCATTTTTTTTTCTAAAAGAATAGACATAAGAAATTAGTTTAATTGCAAAAAATTATTCACTATTCTATACCAATAACATACTCAATTCATCAATTCATGCACAATTTTTTTTTCATCGAAATTCTAAGAAAGTAGATTAAAAAAGAGAGAAAAGAAAGAACAAGTTTGATTAAAGACGTACATACACACATATAATTAATTAAACTAAATACCAATTCTATTTTTTTATAAAATATTATTAAATTAACTCCATTAAAGTTAAAGTTTTTCATTTTAATTGTTAAAAACGTTTTTGTCCTTTACCTTTTTAATTATTTAAAAAGAAGGAAAGTAAAACCCCATTCTAACTCACTTTGTCATTTTGCTTCTAAAAAAAAGAGTGACAGTAAAAAACCAAGGCAATCTAAATAATTTATTGGGTGCAATATGTGGCAAATATTAATTGTAAAGTAAGTGTAAAATATATTTTAGAAATTATGGTAAATCCCTAATGAAAACAACCCATAGATTTTTTTATTTTTATTATTATGTTTAAGGAAACCATATAACTAGTGTGATTCACACCTTAAAATAAAGATAGAAAAACAAAACCTCCAAGTCCATGAGTTTGGCCCACCAAGAATAGACATAACATGTATGGTGGAAATGGCAAAGGAATGCAGACAATCTCATTCATTAACAAATGCCAAAAGTCAGTCACTTTCATTCAATTTATCATTCAAAAATATTTTTATGCAAATTATCTGCAAACAACAACTGTGTCAAAGGCAGTGGATGAGAAATAATGGAACACAATAATGCGATCCTCAATGTCTAAAAGCAATGGGAGAGAAATAAAGGCCGAAGGGGTTGGTTGTTGAACTTTAGGTCTTATCAGAATGGTACGAATACTAAGCTATATCATTAAAGTGGGGAGAAGATTATCATGTTAATATATTCATATTCATAGATATGATAACAAAGATTTCATCTGAATGT
>JBBYHM010000003.1:9407693-9458582 GCA_038381775.1 Adansonia rubrostipa | reverse complement strand
TCATATCATTGTTTACTCTTAAATATTTAACGTCAAATTAATTGATAATAAATGAAAAAAATTCAATTTTAGTATAATTTCATAAGAAATCAAAGATTTAATTAATATAATAAAATAATATTTTAACATTTTTAATCACGCTTGTAGCCTATCGTGTAAAAATTCAAAGTGAATAACAAGTGAAAGTAACATGAAAAAGAAAATTAAATTTTGAAACTATATTAAACATTCAACCTCAATTTAACATCAATTGATAATAACCGAAAAAGTTAAATTTGAATGAAAAATCACAAAAATTTCATAATTTAACAATATAAAATAAACCACTTTAATATTTGCAATGACAACAAAGTTGTAAAATTGTTGTAATGTTACCTTTCTTTTTTCTTTTTTTCTTTTTTTTTTTTCAAAAGTAGCCCATTTATCATTTGTTCTTTGGACAACTGATAATGATTTATGTGACATTAAACGTGTACCATATTAAATGAGTATAGTGCGTGTGTGTGCACGCGTGTATATATATATATATATATTACATGTCTTTAGTAATTCTTTTATTATAATTAAGTTTGCACCATTGAAATAAGATTTTGGCACTTACGCCCTTAGAAAAACTCTTTGTGGACAAGCGCAAAAACAAATACAACATAGTCTAAGTGGTCAATTTTGAATGTAAATTTCTTAAAAGAAAAAAAAAAAAAAAAAGAGAAATTGCTTTCGGAATGTGGGAAACTAAAAAATGTTTTTAGGTTGACATAGTTGAAGGCAGGCATATTCTCTGGGTGACACAGTTTGACACCAACAAAGTGCTTGGGATTGTGGGTAAT
This sequence comes from Adansonia rubrostipa, assembly GCA_038381775.1. Lineage (NCBI taxonomy): Eukaryota > Viridiplantae > Streptophyta > Magnoliopsida > Malvales > Malvaceae > Adansonia > Adansonia rubrostipa. Next base: position 9,457,755 of record JBBYHM010000003.1, on the reverse strand, counting down.
TTAGGTTGCTATTAGTGGACTTGCCACTAAAATCTGCCACTAAAAAGAGGGTTCCTTTCCCTTTTTTTCCTGCAAGTCTCCGTCTGCTACATGTCCATTGACTTGTACTCCACGGTTAATTAGCCCACCAACCAGAGAAAAAGTATGTCCATATAGAATTTGATTACATTTGCGACCTAACTCCACTATGTCATTCATGGCCTTAGATGATAAAGAAGCCACTATCCAGCTCTGATAAATAGTCTCCATTTGGCTACCAAACCTAAAGCTTCCTAAACAACAGTATTCTATTGAAAAATGGGATTCATCCTGTATCTAGACACTGTCTTGATCCCCTTTAGTCTCTTCCTCACATTGGGTTACCATGCCTATCTTTGGCAAAGCTTCAGGCGGAAGCCTTCTACTACCACAATTGGACTCGACAAGTTAAGGAGGAAAACTTGGTTTCTAGTCCTAGACATAAAACAGGTAAGTTGGGGACCATCTCCAATTTTACAATCGTAAATATGCAAAGTTTGAATATTAATTTATACCATATATATATATATATTTTGTAAGATGAATTAATCTCTAATATTTCATTTGCAGGGTGATGACAAGAAGGGTATGTTAGCAGTCCAAAGCTTGAGAAACACTCTAATGGTCTCCATACTCAGTGCTTCAATAGCCATTCTGATTAACATGGCACTGGCAGCTTTGGCTAACAATTCATACAATGCCAGCCATCTTTTCAACAGTGAAATCTTCGGGTTACAATCCGGTAGGATCTATGCCTTAAAGTATGGCTCAGTATCATTATTTCTGTTGGTTAGCTTCTTATGCAGTTCCATGGCCCTGGGCTATCTAATTGATGCCAATTTCTTGATAAATGCTTCTGCTGCTGCTGCTGCTGCTGATGATCAGTTCTCACTTGATCCTGCCTACACACAAACCATATTCGAACGAGGGTTTGGTTTGGCTCTCGTCGGAAACCGGATGCTCTGCATCACATTTCCTATGTTATTGTGGATGTTTGGTCCGTTGCCGGTGGCACTGTCCTCGGCAGCATTGGTTTGGGGATTTTATGAACTTGACTTTGCCGCTGCTAACTTCAGTGCAAAGTAAACTCATCGAAAAACCTGTGGCTAGCTAGCCTTGAAAATTGGATGTGTAATTATATACATTTCATTAATATATATATATATATATATATATAGTTGTAAAGTTATTATCAATTAGTTCTTGAAAATTTTAATAAAAGAATACAAAATACTAAAAGATGCATGAATTAAACAACTGCAATTGTTCGGTTAGTTATAATCTGTCATAGGAAGTAATTTTGAATATTGTGCCCTGGCTATGGTTTTTTCTGATCCTAATCAATCCAGATAGATTTATTATTTAATAATAAAAAAATTTATTTAAAGTTAATTATAAATATATAAAAATTTAATATTTTATAATTTTATGAATAGTAATTTAAGTTTTTGAATTAAAATGGACATAATTCGATTCGAGTTCATGAAATATTTTCGGATTGCAATCCAACTGCCTCCATTACACCTTGGCTTAAGGTTCTTGAGTAAAAGATAATATATATATATTTTCTGGTCAAGGAAAAAGAGAGGAAAGTTTTCTGGAGAAAGTGTTTTCCACCGTGGATTGTGTGATGTAAATTATAACTTACTGGACTGGAGATAATTTAAGATCCATCTAAATACATAGAGGATCTAAACCTATTCATCCATAATTCACATGGAGATATGCTAACTCTTAATCAAGATTAAGGTAAAATCTTATTCTTAATACATTGAACTCCATATGTACTATATATATATATATATGTAAAATAGACGCATATCTTTATGAAAATTATTTAAAATTTCCAATATCCCCTTAAATTCTCTAGCTTAATCCATCATATATATTTACCAAAAACACAGAAGTTTTAATAATTGTTATAAACGAGAAGAAGCAAGAAACACTTCAAAAGATGGAGATGTCTTTCGAGATACAAAGAATAGTTCTTTTAAAAATAAGAGCTTCAGAGACAACTTAGTAGTAAATAAGTATAATATGGTCGGAGATTGGTTAAACAATATATAACTTGGAAATTGAAATTGACATTAATTAATTTGCCTTCAATAATTAATTTGTCTTGAATTTAGGGGCTCCAACAGCTACTTCATATTTGGCTTGGCGTTGGAGAAGTTGCCTCTCTCAAACATATATCTATACAAATACCAGCTATACTATAAACGCAAAACAAAATTGATTGTGATTGAGCCCCAAAATCATAAAGAAGGGAAATCCACGTGGGTTGAAATTGAAAAGCAATAACTATGTGATTCGAATTTTAAAAAGCATAGAATATAAATAAATATTCTATATATACATATAATTAATTTTTTTAATATATTTAAAAATTATATCCACGCATTCATATAAGTTAAAAAAAAAAAACGAAAAGCAACATAAAGCAATAATATTAGATAAATTCAGAAATGTGGAAGAAGGACCTCATACATGGTCTTATCTAGTTCACACTTTGCCCTAAAAGATAAAGGTCGGTCGGTTTGTGAAATTTGGTCGTCTTCTTTCACATATGTCCATGAAACTGTAAGCTGCTGACATTTCCACCATTTATTTCTGATGTGCTTCCCTTTGAATTTTTCTTCCTTTCTTCACTTTGCATTAACAAGCACGCCGTGGACACTCCTAATTTTTTCAAAGGTCTGTTTCATCCGTTCTTACAGATATTGACGAAAGATTTTTTTTAATTTATAATTTTAAGAAAACTTTTTATATTTAATATATTATTTTTATAAAGTTTTTTAAAAAATAATATATCACTTATTTTGTTTTTGTGTGTGTGTATATATATATATATATATATGTATATATTCACCTTAAGCATCGATTAATCTTCATAAACTTCATCTTCAGATCTCTTGCGTTTACTGATTAAACTATTCGCCCTTGAAGTGGTGGGTGCAAATATCAAGATTAAAATCAAAGATGTTTCATAGGAAAAGAGCAGTCATAATAATTAAGATGTTACTTAACAGTTCTCTTAATTTTTTAATTATATTTAATGATCAATCAAATCTTTTCTATTCTATAAAGAAATAGATAACTAAGTGACGTTAATATCAGTCAAATTAATAATTAGGTATTGGTGAGGTAAATTGTATCATTTGGAAATTCAATATAAAGACAAATGATTTAAGCCAATCAATTTTGAGTTGTGAGTCGTTAAACTCACTTTTAATTAAATTATAAACATTTAGAGATAAAATTAAAAAAAAAAATTAAATTCTTGTACTACTTTGTTATTTGTTATTATATATTTAGTGTATCTTAGGTCATGTGACGCACACAATTGGCAATTAAGGAGAAAGATGGATGGATAACCCTAATATTAAGTTGTCCAAGCACTTAATTAAAGCAAATTTTGTAAAGAAAAATAGGGAATCTTTTTTTTTTGTAAAATAAAAAAAAAATTCAAAGATCACAATATGTATAGTGGATTAATAAATTTTGTTATTTATTTTTTTAAAATTTTTGGTTAAATAAGTCTTAAATTATATATATATATATATGTATAAATAACTATAATATAAGACAAAACTAAACTAACAAACCAACATAAAGTAATACTTAAACCTAGAGTTGTTTATAGATCAGATCAAGTCACGGTCTAAAATTTTTTAAAATATCTTATTTTGACTCAATCCAACTTATAAGCTCATTTTATTATTTAAAATATATTAAAATATTATTTTTATATCAATATTTATATATTATATTTTATAATTAAAACTTAAATAAAAATTATTTTTATTGAATGAATAGTAATTTGAATCAGATCTTAATTTATATCATTAAATCTCATACTCAAACTCGATTTAATAAGAACTGGTCAAATTGCCCTACCCTTAATCAAATAAATTTTAAAATATCTTTTTTGTGATCAATCGAAAACATAAACAATTAATGGTGATAAACAAAAGAAAATTTTAATTATTAAAATGGCTAAGAATTTACCACGAGTTTGAAAAATTGTGACATTGGATAAATAAATGTATGTACTACACAAAGATAATGGATAGGAAGTTGTTACATAATTGGACCGTGATGAGGCTGAGGCCCACTACAACAACAAGAACTAGGGTTTCCTGATGACTGATGGATGTCACCTTCAAATGCAGAATTATTGTGCCCTCGGTAGAAAAAGGCAAACTTTGGTTAATTTGAATTATATCATGTCCTTATTATATATACATACATATATATATATATATATATATAATGTCCTTCTATTTTTCACCTTTAATTGTCTGGCTCATGTCACCCATCAACTCTGCTTTATTTGCTTTACCTTCGTCTTCTTTTTCAATTTTCTCCTGTAATGGGCTCCATCTATACTTTTTTCTCAAGTGCTTGACTCTCGTTCTGATGGGCAAAGCAAATGTCGACCAATGGTTTCAAAATAATCATGTTCATATTATTCATTCACAACCTTTGCACAAGCTGTCGATAGATAAATGACATTTTTCTAGACTGTCTCTTATTATTATTATAGAATAAGATGGTTTAATTCATTCTGTCATACTCTAGCTAATTGGGAATACGATTGATTGCTGTTTCAAGCTTTGACAAGAGTTTTAATATTGTTGATGATCAAATACAAAAAAAAAGATTACTTCTTTTTTTTTTCTACATGCATTGCACCTGTATAGTTTTAATAGGTAAGTATCATATTTCTTGCATAATAAATTTTATTAACATTTTTTATTGATTAATTATAATAATTTAAAGGCAATTCAACTTAATAATTTAATTGTAAATTAATATGCAGCTGCGATAGGTTGAGATAATCTTTAAACTTAATTATATAATTATAGCAAAGTATTATAAAGATGACAATATTTATAAAAATATATATATATTTCTGTTAATAGTTTTTTTTTTAAAATTTTAAAATTATAACTATGAAATATACAATTATCTTATTAGTACTGTTATGTTATCCACCTGTTATAGAATACATGCATGTATAATCTGTATGTATATGCCTATTATAGAAGGAAAATGTTATATAATATATATACACATAAAAACATCCATTTTTCTTGAATAATTATAAGAAAAACATATAGAGGCACACACAAAACTGATTTATTTTCGCATCAACCTTTTTTAATTTAATAAAAGTAGTCATTTTATTATTTTATTTTTCAAAAAATACCATCACAAAGTACAGTTGTACATATTTGTATTTGTTTCTTTTATGTGTGCGCAACATTATGCTACTTTTCAACCTGGTTTGGTGTATAGATATTGCTAAATCATCCGATTAATTGAAGAAATAGGATCTTACAACAGAAGTTGTCAATATATATAGATAGATAGATAGATAGATAAATATAGATAACTCAAATAGTTGGGGGGTTCAGTTTCTGTGTTGAGAAAATAGATATTATCTGATGACAGATCATTTGTTGATTTAGTGAAATTATTGTGAAAACTACTAGTCTTTAGCTTCCATACCATTTCTTTTTCCGTCTCATACAAGCCAACAAATCACCTCAAATCCTAAATCATGACAACTTTCATCAAAGTCAAGGATATGTCGTCGTCAAAGATTTTGTTTTCTCTGAATAAAATAGTAAAACTCTAATGGTGATCATCTGAACATCATGGATCAACTGTTCTTTTTCCACGCTCCATTTACCATATCTTTGCTTAGCTAGTCGTTAATTTCACATTCACTTTTCTTCAAAATGATAAAATAATTCACGCGCAAAATTTAAGTAGAGTTCCCAAAATGTTTCTGATTAACAACGATCAAATTAAAAAAAAAAAAAACTGATAGAATGATAATTGATGAAAGCCATTGAGTAAGTAAAGATTGATAGTACATCCCAGCAATTAATTTTACAGCGGATTGCCATTGAAGTTGCTGCTTGAACTTGGTAGCTCTATTCTAATTAATTAAGAAGAGAACACGCAATACTTCTAACGTTAAGATAACAAAGAAAACTAAACTCTACCATCAGTTCCACCAGTAGTCATGACTCTCTAGCTAAACTACCTAGCTACCACTCAATTAAACTGAAGAAATTGATCTAAATCTTCTACAGAATCCACCACCCCGGAGATCACATCGTGATCAGCTGACAGCACTGTCATTTTAGCTGATGACTCGAACGTCGTCAGGTCAGGTGACATAAGATACTCGGATGATGAGGATGGATTGTAGGCGATGTCGCTTGGCGGCATATGATCTTCTTCGCTTTCCTGCTTTACTGATGGAAAAGATGAGAAAAAGGGGTTGTCATGTTTATTTGTGAGGTGGTTGTTGTTGTTTCCAAAGTTGAGGAGAATGGAAGAGTCATTGGGAATGGAATCCAAGATGAGTTGAGAATCCTTGCAAGTATGATGGCCGTAATAAGTTGTTCGATACTTCGGGGGATTATCTTTAATCTGCTGGACTTGCTTGGTTGCCTGGCATCCTTGATCAATCTTGTGGGTGCATCTGAAGTAGTTTCTGCACGCAAACATATATGATTTCTCTCTTGGAACTACTTTAGTTTTTCCTCACTTCACTTGGCAACTTAGTGAATGATGAGAAAAGCTAGATGCAAAATCTATTTAACATAATTAATTAAAAGGGTTTGACGAAAAGAAGATAAGTATATATTGATCATGTAATCACAAGTCACAACATTAACTTTTTTTTGGGGGGATAAATCATGAATGGGGGTTGTTGTTGCGAACTAATATCGATTGGCAAAGGAAATATATATTAGCAATTTAATCAATTTTGTGGAGTGACATAAGGTGGATCTATTTGCTAGTTTTTTTTTTTTTTCCTTTTCCTTTTAGCACAAAAAATATTTAGAGCTATTTTGTGTACTCATATGAAAATGGGAAAATCATACTATTTCTAAATTTTCCAGTATGTAATTTCTTATAGAATTATTTTGGAAATTAAAAGGGTTTGAAAATAAGTAAATCAGACGATGATTTACTAATTGTTGTGAAAAAAAGAGAGGGGAAATTAAGTTAAGTTACCTTGGGTGATTAGCATTAAGGATTGCTTTCTGTCCATATTTTCTCCAAGCATAACCATCATCAATCAGAGTAGAGGAGTCTCTTGTACATGGCTCTGCACACTTCCTATAGATATCGTATCATGAATAAATTTCACTTGACTGTTAGCTTACCAGCTCCAACAAATATATATATATATATATATATATATATATATTGGATCAAGAAACTATAACTATTAAAGTGATGAAGAAGAATTTTAATTATTACCTTCTAATTTGTTGAATGAAATAATAATGTTATGTAGAAAAAGGATAGGTACAAATAGAGTGAAAAATAAGAGATCTAATTGTTAAATTAATATAGCTGAGAAGTACATATAGGTGTATATATATATATATATCTATGTTTTCTCTCCTAAAAAGGAAATAATAATCAAACGTATTTCATTTCATACAAAAGAAAGGATTGAAATTGAAAACCCTTGGCAACGGCAACGGCAACGGCAACGGCAATGCAATGACTAAATATGAGAATGTTTGTAATTCTTGTCTTAACCCCAACAAATAAAAAAGAATATGAATCTAGGGTTTTTTTTTAATGAAAAATTAACCTATATATATATATATATAGATATATATACACATACCTTCTTTTGTAACATCCTCTTCGATTCTTTTGTGTTGGACTACTACTCTTAATGCTCTCTCCCGAATCTTCCGATTTCCGACCATGATCCAAATTCCTAGGATTCTGTAAAACCTCATCCCCATCATCATCATCGTCGTAGTCGCCGGTAGTACTGTTTCTTAATATGGACAGGGTATTTGAAAAAGAGTTAAAGATTTTGGTTACCAGATCTTCAGTATCAGTATTACCCACCAAACCTTCATCTCCTAAAAGCAGATCACGCAGCTGATTTGTCAAATCCCTGCCTCGACCAAGCTCTTCGATTGCTTTCTTCCTGACTGACAACATCTTTTCCGACCAAGCCCACTGCTGGATTTTCTCGGCGCTTTGCTGTGCTTAATTTTAGGTAAATACCAAGGAAACCCTGTCCTTTATATCCAAACCACAAAGGAAAACAGGTAGGAAAATTCCAGCCATTGAGGACTTCTAGTTACTACAAATCCCCACGCGCCATGCTTATGTTCGCTTAAGTCTCAACGGAAACCTAACTTCTCCTCGTTAACTCCCTAAGACGAGCGGGTTTTGAGCCCCTGGCCCTACAGATTTTCGTTACGGATTACAGTGATGGACGTTAAGCTTTACTTTATGAGCGCGTCGGAGAGAGAGATGTTGGAGCCTCTGACGATTGTTTAGTGATGTCATAAAATTTACGTCATACTGAATAGTCAGCAATTTCATTTTTTTAGATACAACTTGTTTGCTTTTTATATTATTTCTATACTATTTTAATGTTTTTAATTGAACATGACAACAATAGCCCTATGTGAGTAATAATGGAGATGGAAATTTGTGGTCGAGGGAGGGGGGAAATTGAATTGTTAGAGAGTGTTGGGGGCTATTTGGAATTTGGGTGGGAGAAAGACGACAGGTTGTTTAAAGTAAAATCACCGACCATGTTATATAATTTAAATTGAGTATAGTTTAGTAAATATAGTAGCACGTTGAAGTTGAGTGTTGTGTGGATACACATGAAGTTAGGAGTGAGTGATATTGTGAGGTGAGTCCTCATTATCATCGTCCTTGCTTGGTTGCTTGCAACATATATAAATACCCCATTGGAATCTAATCTAGTCTAATCTCACCGTATCAACAACAACTCCATCTGTAGTCTATCACAATTGGCAGGCAGATCATGCCAGGCTTAAAATTCAAGTTTAGGATTATCAGGGCTATCCATCCTCTCATTTATTTATATTTAAAGTTAGATCATTAGATGATACCATTAGCAAGATCTGGAGCCTTTTTTTTTCCTTCTTCTTTCTTCATAATGCTAATATTTTATTATATATATTATTTAACAGCTGTTAGAGCTTTAGTTAAGGCCAAGGTTCATGTAGACCACAATAAAAGCACGGTGAACTTAGGGTTAATTTAGTCAACATTATTCACCACTTTTCTCTTCCCCTTGAAGGATGGAACTCCCAGCAGTAAAGGAGGCTCAACCATGGAGTTTCATTTCATGCTTCTCAGGCTCAAAAAAAAGAAAGTAAAAAATATGGAGATTAGGCAGCAGTTGAGTGAATTTAAATACAATAAAATACTACCGAATAGCGTAGGAATGAATGAATGAAGAATGCCTCCATTCAACTTCAATGTCAATGTCAACATCAACGGTTTAACAAACAGGGGGGATGGGATGGGGGATAAAATGGAAGGGAGAGAGTAGAAAGCTTTTGGCATCTTCCTCTTGTTAGTCGTGCACTTGATTTAAGCATGCAGGGCCAGGGCCGTCAGAGCCAGCCTGAAGTTGGCTACCAACTACTACGGATCATAAATTCATTGTCATTAATAAGATACACTGATAAACCACCTCACTCTCGATTTTAAGATCTTCTGCTTCATACCGTGTGCTAAAATGCTGCCACCCACTGCCAGCCAAGCCAAGCTGAGGCAAAAAAGGCATCAGGTTAAAGTCCTTTAGTTGAGTTGAGCGAGGCTTAATCAATGTTAATGGGAGTTGCAGCAGAAGATTATATTATTAGTAAAACAAAATCATAAGAAGAAGAAGAAGAAGAAGAAGAAGAAGAACTGATATGGGCCAGAGGCGATTGAAATCCAGTACCATCATGTATCTGTTCTCAACCACCTCAGATATGATATTTGCAAACAAAAAAAGAGGTAAAAAAAGAAGCAAGAGTTTACCTGATTTTTTTACACAGCTATTTTATTTTATTTTTATCATATTACTATACAGTTTTCCACTATTTTTTCTACTATTTTTCGTTTAATTGACCTACTCAACCAAACTTGTATCCATTTCAGTTTTTGCCATCACTCACAAATGTCAAATTTTCGACATCCCTCTTTGGTTTGGGTTCAAAACTTTCTCCACCATTTATTTTCCTTCCTGACCAGAATCATCCAAATGACATGCTGTATGGCCACTTTCCTTCGCTTTCACCAACTCTCTTTTTTTCCCTTTCCATAAGAACACTCATTATTCTGCCGCTGTGCTGTGCTTTGCTGTCATGTCTCACAAGCCGCCGCTGCAAAATTAGCTTTTGCAACTCATCTGAGAATCAGAAAAGAATCAGATAACATCAACAAGTCTAAATATAGCATGCTTTATTAATGGATTTTATCAGAACTTGTAATGGTTTCTAAACTATCATTGATCACCGAATTCTGACTTCAAAGCTCAAACAAATTAAGAAAAGCTTAATTGCAAGTTGGATGACTTATCCCGTATTTATCCCCCTACATGAGCAGCATGAAAATCAGGGTGCAAAGAACCACAGAACATTAATGTCAAAAGTCGTTCCAGAAATGGCAAATGGTTTGCCTACCCTGCCCAAGATTGACACCCTTCACTCTCAAGTATGTTCTATTCACTCGGGGTCAATACCAAATATGGGTACATATTTGGCACAGGTATACTCGAATTTTTTTTCTTTTTAAAGTTTTGAAGGATCATATCTCCATAAAAATATTCAGATATGTGTAACACAAACACTTCGGAGTAAGTGTTACAGCAACATAGACTATGGTTACTCTACCAAGCAATAAGCATCTTTTGTTTGCTCAAAAAATATAGATACCATAACGATTACAGCATCTTAAGCTATACTTAAAGAAACGAATACCCAAAATGGCAAGGAAAGAACAGCAGGTCAAATATTAAAAGGCTGCATAAGTAAAATTCCCAGCATCTTTTTCACATAAACAATGTGAGGTGTTGAAAAAAGTAGACATTACCAATTGGATTAATTTTGGCATGGAACGGAATTTATACACAAGTATCTATAATTTAAGCTTCCCAAACATACCAACAAAACTTTGATAATATGCAATGACTATTCGTACCATCTAATAAATATTCAAGGTTGTGAATTCTTTAAGATTCAAAAACATGTAAATATCACAACCAAGAATGATTCTTTATGATACTAGCCAAGGGGATCCCCACATTGGTTCATTTCAATGTTAAAAAGTCAGTAACAGTGGGAAAAATATTGACCGAGGATGCATCCATTATAAATGGTGACTAATTTCATTAGTAACAGATGAATGAAACTTGAATAACACAAAAAGACAGGAACATGCACTTACCATTAAATTACAATTGCATGGCACAGGACAGCCATGTGATGGATGGACTTGGAAACCATCTCAAAATAGGGTGCAATGTACACATTTAATTGGAACCTTCAGCTGGCTTTGACCTCAAATTAGGAGGCACTTTCCTTAGTATCTCTGCTTCTCTGGCTATTTGAATATCTGAAGGCCAAAAAATCTGATGTACAACTTTTAAAAGAAAGCGGGGAAGTAAAGCAACAATTGTTATAAGCAAAATGGTGAGCCAGTATGTAGGTGACTTTGCCAGATGGTAGATTGTCCTGCCAATGTACGAATAATATTAACTCAATCCAATAAAACTTTAGAATTAAAGACCAAGAAATTATGCACTAGGCCAAACTAACCAGTAATTCGGGAAGATAGGTATAGAATCCAATATCACCATACAGGCATATGTAATAATTATAGATCCCCACACAGCAGCATGAGTAATGAATACCCAACGCCGAATGTCCATTGCCAAGTGTATATTAACAAGAACAACAACAGCAATAGTCCACAAACTGCCCATGCTCCATATATCAATTGAGCTCTCCTTATATGTGAAGAAAGGTATATAGAACAGAACAAGGCTCTGCCATAGTGTGTCAATCATTGTGATCCAGAAGAGTTGCAGATTATAGGCCTCATGTCTATGCCCCGCACCATAAAGTTTTGGATACTGTAGGAGTGTCCTATGACTTAAGTCCTTGTCGAGAATGCCGACAATAATAGTAGGAACTGATGTATATATAACAGAATAAAATACACTACTCCAATCTGTTAATGCAGAAGTTGTTGAAAAAGCTGTGCATAAAATGTACCTACAACGTAGAGAAGCATGTAATGTGAAACCCACATCCATCAACTACACAAGTTGCAGAAGAAATAGAGAACTCAATTTTCTTGATAGTCAAGATACAGCATTGCTATGTCTTTGCCCATGTAAAGACCCACAGCTTGAGTTGTCCATTACAATGTTTAGATTTTGAGGCGGTAAAGAAACTGTGTTTGTCATTAGGAAGCCAATCTTATATTACATCAAAAATCATTTCGCACAAAACAGAAACAATCTAGATAAAAGTTCCTTAAAATCCAACAGCAGCTATAAAAGTGTAGAAGCAGGTAATTATTTCATAACTGATTATGAGAAATTGCAAAAATAAAAGTTTCTCTCATCAAAGCTTGATACCAAAGAACATAATAAAATTCCAAAGTATCAAATGCTAAACGGCACCGGAGGTCATTAATCTTATACTAAATTCCCACTTAGGTCACTGAACTTCAATTTGCGCCAATCAGATTTCCAAACTACAAAAATAATGTTAAATTTAGTAATTCCATTAATTTACTGGTAAAATTAAGTAATGAAGAAAATGCTGATACAGAGCCAAATCAGCATCCATGTCTGCCGGTAGTGGGGCACACTAAACCCCTTTTTTTCTCTATTTATATTTTTTCCTTTCCTTTCTTTTTCTTTTTTTTTTTTGGCCTTTAACATGTTTCGGATATTAAACCATTCTGCCTTCATCACTTCCACACCCACTACCGGTAGCCAGCCACCATTTTACATCTTTCTTGATTTTGGGTTAATTTGCAGGTTTCGAGTTTAATGGCAGTCAGAGATGATGAATATGGAAGAATAAAGGTTGATTTTAGCCTTTTTCTTTTTCTTTTTTTGAATCTCAATTGTGCTTTTAAGCGAAGATAAAGTAAATGAACAGTCACACCAGACATATGAGAGATGAGTAAAGAGAGAAAGAGTGAAAAGCAGCACAAAGGAGCCGAGTAAGTTATTTCATAACCTTAACATACTTTCTTACTTTAGCATAGGCCTTCCCAACTTCAAATAGGTGCTTCGCTCCTTTATCTTAGAAAGAACAGGACCTTACTTTTTCTGTTTAGGGGATGAAAGACAAAGAAATGGATCAGAGGGCTTTATGATCAGGGAAAGGGAAGGAGTGTCTGTTACTGGGTCCGTGGGTGAACCCATAGGAAGGGGGGACGACCGGCCGAATTCACATAAAAAATCGCCAACAGGAACACAAACAAAATCTTGAGTTGCAGGCAGGCTGAAGCAGTGCCACCAACAGGCCACTGTGCACTTAGGGGTGAACAAAAGGAAAAAGGTAACAAGTTCTAAGGAAAGAGGCTGCTGAGAATTTATAAGAAAAAAGGAATGACCATGGAAAAGGAAAAAGATAAAGAAACGACCAAAAATGGACGTAAAATGTTTAACTAGGTGGCGCAGTGTTGTCAGCACTTCCAATAGGCGTGTCGAGGAAAAACAGATGGCAGAGGGTAATTTGAGAGAAAGAACTTGAAATCCGGAACATGAGAAAAAAAATAAAAAAAGATCCAGTGTGGATGCTGATGTCATTGCAAAATCAGCATTCAGTCACTTCTAATAATCATTAACAAATAACCAAATTTGATAAATTCAACTTTTAGTTTGCTAACCTGATGTATACAAATTGAAGTTCACAAACCTACGAGAGAATTCATTATAATACAGTGACCTGTGGGTAAATTACCTAGGACTTTTCTTTATTTCTCTGTCTCTCTCTCATTTAGTTTTCTTCCTTTCTTTTGAGCAATGCACCCTGGAAATTCAAAAGGATTAAATTCACAACAACCAAAAAAAATGATACATACCAGAATAGCAAAAACACAAAGACAGCATTGCGGTAGAAGTTGTAAAGAACCAAGTAACCAACACGCTGATAATTCCAATGACCATGCACCAATAGTAATCTTTTCAGAAACCGGAACTGGCCCATAGCAAAATCTGATGCCATAACAGCTTGCCGTCCTTCCTGACCACATATTCCAACACCAACATCCGCCATTTGGATCATTGAAACATCATTAGCCCCTATAATATGTCATTATTAGAGAAAAGAATGTAGAGAAAAACAAGAAGCAGTTCCCCAAGCAAGGAGTTTTATGGGCACATCCAAATGCAACACCACAAAGAGCTCCTAGAAATCAGTATTCAGAAATCACCATTAGCTTAAAACATGTGAACTATAGAAACTTATGAAGCCTCTAGAACCAAATCTAAACACAGCCCTCACTTGCAACTGCAAAGAGAATTATAAAAAGAAGACTCACCATCACCAATAGCTAGTGTCATGTCATCAGTACGGCTCTTGATGAGATCAACAATTCCAGCTTTCTGCAACGGTGCAACACGACAACATAGCACTACCCTACAGGAAGTTGCAATGTCGAAAAGCTGTTGAAAGGTGTTAAAAGGGAAACAGAAATATTTAGGAATGAAGAAACAATGAAAATAATCGAATCAAAGATTGAACCATCTCAAAACAATACATTACAGATGCTATAAGCGGTTATCTTACTTAAGAGTAAAAATTAATCTTACCTCTGATTCTAAATCCTTCTCCAAAATATAGACCAAACTGTTCCCATCAATTATAAGTGCCAGGGGCGCACATGCATCTGGTTCTTCGTTTCCAGCATGAGACTGTAGCACATTGGAAGATTTTGTATCATCAAGTATCTCAAGATATCCATTTTCTGAGTTCTTTCTCCTTTTCGAGTTTTGTTTTTTTCCATTTTCTGATTGCAAGTCATGTCTAGCCTTTGCATCAGCCAAAAGTTTTCTACATTCCTCCTCTGAATTGCCATTTATGATTATTTGCTGCATATTAGCAGTCAGAAGTTTACAAGAGAGACCAATAGAAATTGCTGTTTCCTGCTTATCTCCAGTCAGAACCCAAACTTTTATTCCTGCTTGCCGAAGAGCCTCAATGGCTTCCGGTACACCATCTTGTAGCTTATCCTCAATTGCAGTCGCACCAAGTAAATTTAAGTTGCATTCTACTAGAGCTGCTGTTTGACGTAGTTTTGCAGCTCTGTCTATTAAAGAAGTGCTTGCATCCTCATATCTGGATTGCCACTGCTCAAGTTCCTCATCCGTAAGATCCCTTGCAGCAACTACAAGAGTACGGAGACCTTCAGACGAGTATGTAGTCAAATGACTCTGAGTTGCTTGTCTCATCTGATCATCCCTCTCAGAGTCTCTTGCTAAAATGCTGAACATTGTGGTATCGGCACCTTTCACTAACACCTTGACAGCGTTGTTTGGAAATCTTATAACAACTGACATTCTCTTGCGCACACTGTCAAACTCATGCAACCCCAAAACTTCCAACCTGAAACATGAAAGTTCCATTTGAGCACACCAAATTTATATAGGAAACTAGTGGTGTACTACTTGACACTCGGCCTTAGAAAAGTTACTACGGCAGGATCAATAGAAAATAATCTAATAAGCTGCATGGAGACAGAAGGAAGAAAAGAACTACAAAAGGTACATACCTTAGTTTATTGCCATTGATATCAATCACAATATGACCTGACGTTCGCTCATAGAGAGTGTAGCCATAAGCAGAGGCTGCAGAAACTAGTGCTTGCTCATCAGGAGATTCACCCTGATAATGAATAGCTTCCACCTCTCCCCATGATTCACTTCTTCCATGACCGGAAAAAGTATCCTGGGAAACAATTGGGATCACAGTATTACATGCAGCCAGGGTGAGGAAAAACTCATGTGCAGCAATTCTTTCATCTCCAGCCAAGTCTTTATGCAATAAATCCAAAAGTTTAGAATCAACAGACATTTCGGACTTAAGCTTCCATCTGCTTCTAAGAACAGCTGTGGCTGCAAAGATCATATAAAAATGAGGAATTAATACTGCAGAAACAAGTTCCTGATCAATTTGCTCTGAGCACAAGATCATAATTCAAAAGAAAATCATCAAACAATATAAATGGAATCAACCAGATTCTTAAAAACGTAAGACACAGTATCACAGGACAATGCATAAAAGGGAAATTTTCAGAGATACTGAGCTCCGTTATCTTTGAATAGGAGACTGGTGTGATAGTATAGACATGCCAGTCAACCCGATCAAAGGCAAAGTCATACCTTTCTAACAACCTAACCAATCATTTCATAACATTTAAGAATCGTCTTGCCACCTGAAGGATGCAGAGAAAAAAAGGAAAAAAAAAAAAAGAAATCTAGGCAGTCCATAAAATCAAGAGTTCAACTGAAAGTTGTGAGAAAGATTTTGTTGATAAGTCCACTCAAGTTATCAATTCAAACGAGCAGGAATAACTAAATGAACTTCAATTTATCCAAAAAACAGCAGATATAGTCCTGCACATCTGTAGATAATATAGAAAGGAAATTTGCAATAATAAAACAACAAATTAAAAGGAAAACATAAAGGAGAGCTAACAAGTACCACCCAACAATATAAATTACTAAATTATAGTACTTAATAAGGACATTATCAAATGGAAGAGGGATTATTATGTTATACCTCTGACGTCACTTGACTGTATTGAGTCATCTGCAAGATCAGAGTTTCCATAATCTTTCCCATAGACACTTGCTTTTCGGAATTCCATTTTGTTTTCAGTAAGTGTCCCTGTTTTGTCTGAAAAGACATACCGCACTTGACCCAAGTCCTCATTTATGTTCAATGAACGGCACTGAAACCTTGAGCCAGAGCTGCTGCAATACATATGCTTATCTTCAATCATGAAATAAGACTGTCCCAATCGAACCAACTCCATTGTAATATAAAGAGAGATTGGTATCATTATCTGAAAGACAATAATAGAACTTAGAAAGGAGAAAAAAGTTTCCATGGGAATCCCATAATATCTATATGTTTTACCATTCTCCTTTCCTTTTGTTATGTATCTTTTTCTGTAATAAGGCAAGGTATCAAGCTCGTCCTTGTGGCGATGAAGCCAAAGACCCATCCCAAGGGCAACAACAGAACACATGACAAGAAGGAAAATGGACAAACATAATGTTTCCCTGTTCATGTAGCTTTCCAATTTGCTTCGCTTTGAAGGGGATACCGCACTGTTTAGCATTGCTTTTGTTTCTTGACCAGCATAAACCACCACGCCTATTATCCAATCAGTGTTCTTCAACTGACAACCACGCAAAACAATGTTTGATTGGCTGAGGGGAAATTTTTGTCCATTGAACTCCATATTGGCTGTGAACTCATATATATTCCTATTAGGCTGCTCACATCTGATTAGCCCCGATGTATTACAAACTTCAAATATTGAAGCAGCTGTTTCCTGCCTAGCATATCTCGTCTTCAAATTTGATTCACCATCCAAATTCATGGTCTGGATGTAGGCAAGTCCACTAGGGTCACTTGTCCCTAACAAAACCATGTCACAAGGAATTGTCTCATCCGCATGGATCTTGACAACCTCTCCGGCTCTTATCGTTTTCCATTTCTTCATTTGAAATTCCCCCAAATGGAGAACTAGTGCCTCTCGGTTGTTCTCATTCCGATCTGACCTGTGTCTTCGCCAATCCTCATAGCCATCTTTAATTGCCGTGACACAAAGCACAAACAAGAGTGGGAAAAGAGACACGGTTCTCCCAAAGACTGCCAAAGGTGGAAGTTGATTGAGAGCAGCAATAGCCAGGAAATACAAATAGGCCACTCGATGAAACTGAATGAAAAGATTCTTGGGCAAGAACGTGATAAGAGTATACTTGCTTGTCCGAATTTCATTCCCAGTGAACTCATACTTGTCATTTGTTCTCCGCGGATCATTAATATATATCAACCTTGGATTTCCTGCATATAACAGATTACCATCAAAATCCAAGCTTTTGTTGCGAACCCTCCGGGACTGACTCAACTTATCTTGCACCAGAGATGAACCCCTGGAAATATCATAGCTTGTACAAGTGTTACTGCTGTCATACAGCTCCATGGAACCCCACGATACTGGGCTTCCCTGATCCTTCGTGGGGCATCCCAATGAGAACTGCTGAGAGGAACGAGAGTCAGCAGAGTAAAACTCTTTTGAGGTAATAACAGAAAAGGAACGTGCATGAAAGGTAAGACGTTTCAAAGGAATACGGGCTGTGGCTCCCGCAGAGACGGCAGTTTCTTCCTGGTCCTCTTCCTGTTGGTCTTTTAACTCAAGCAAATTGGTCTGGATCTCATCGTCTGTGGAAGAAGACAAAGACACTTTGCAGCAGAGGATGTCAAAGGACGGCAAGTTGGGAACAGAAGTACAACGGCTATGCACCACCACAGTGGAAGGCTCGGATGAAGGCAGCAAAGGGCGATCTGAAGTCATAATAATAGAAATTCTCCAATGTCACAGTCCCCATTGGAGAATCCTGTCAGTGTTATATGCTAGTACTAGTATCAGGCAACTATCTCCGCTTTGTTCTATGTTCTCGCATCCGGCGAAATCAAAGAACAAGCCAGTGAATTTGTAGCACAATCACATCCCAGAATCCCATTTTCCCATTTGCAAACTAGTACCTAGCGTCTTCAATTCAGACATAAACACAATGCAGCTCAAAAAACAAAATAAGAGAAGACAAATAGGGCTTATAACTTTATGCAATAGCGAATCAATCAGTGATAGCAGATTAATGAGGTCCCACAGAAAATCTACAATGTCACGAAATCAATGGGAGAAAAAAAAAAGAAAAAGGAAAGAGTGAGCTCTCCTCTGTCCGCGAAATTGAATGGAAACGTTGACAGATCTTTGATAGAAACAATTCAACTCAGCTTCACGGATCCCTTCTCTTCAATATAATGCCATAACTAGAAACACACACTGACAAAACAAAACAATAAAAACTCCAAATTATGGCTGTGCCTATTATAATAGTCTTAGCATTTATTATTAACACAGCACCTGAAAAGCCCTAATTTACAATTAAAAGAAAAAAAGGAAAAAGAAAAAAAAAAAAACTGGGGAGAGCGTCTCGGAAAAAGCGCAAAACAGGAATCAATGCAGTGAAAACGAAATCATAGGAAATTGCAGGGAAAATTTAGGAAAAAAATGTAAAAGCGGAGATGAGAGAAGAAAGAAGAGATCGGAACGGGATGAGATGGGATTGGGATTGAGATTGAGATTGAGATTAAGATTGAGAGAAAAGGGGAACGTTTGAGTTAAGGTTTTGTTAGAAAGGGCAGGAAATGCTAGGAAATCGGAAGAGAGACGGGTGGTTTAGCACCAATCTTGGCTTTGGGTTGCCACCCTTTTTTCCTTTGATCAAAAATCAAAATCATAGATCTTCCTCTGCGTTGCTTTGCTTTGCTTCCTCTTTGTCTTCTAAAATACCAATCACTTCATATTTCTGTGACATCAACATGACCACCTTTCTTTTTCAATTTTATACTATTCACCTTATAATTTACCAAAAACTATTTAATTTAATAATAACATTATTATTATTATTTGTTTACCACGTCTTCCTAAAATAAAATAAAATAATTAAATAACTACATCTTTATTTATTGTCCATAGGCCATAGCCATATGTAATTTTTCAAAAATAATCTATTGTAATAATAAAATGTTTGACTTTTTTATTACAATAAAAATATTTATTTGAGTTTAATAAATTAATCAATTTAATTAAAAATTATAAAAATTTAATAAATTAGAAGTCAAATATTACTTCAGTAAAGATATTTATGTTTTTGTTTTGTTTATAATATATTTTTAAAAATAATTTGCTAAATAGATACCTATAAGTGTAAGTGTTTACGTGTGGAATTGTGGTTAAAAAAATTTTAAATTTTAAGTTTAGATTTGAATTTAGCTTCGCTCGATTCACTGGCCTGAATTTATAATTGACGCTATAATAGAATATTAAAAAATTTATTTTTATTAATATTTATATATTTTATAATTAAATTTAAATAAAATATATTATTTTAATTTTTAAATACTTTTTCGAGTCGATCTAACTTAGCTCGACTAAGAAAGAAAAAAAAGAAAGCCACAGATAGTTTTACATATAAACATAGTTAGGGATTATTTATCATTTAAAAAAAATTACATTTAATATATCACCTTAATTGATACCGATAAACACTGAATAACATATTTCTTAAAATATTATTTATTTTATTAAAATATTACATTAATTACATTTGTTAGACGATGTTTATAAAAATTGATTTAAAATTTTATATTTATCATTTTAAAAAAAATTTTACATAAAATATATTATTTTTACTAAATTCAAATAATTACATTATTATATATATTTTTTATACATCACTTCAATTAATATCATGTTTGATTAATATTTTTTATGTTAAAAAATTACTTATTATTCCAGAAGAATTATCTACACGGTAACTTTCTTTTTTCTTTCGGAATATAGATATTATTCCATCGAGTGGGAAGTGTCAAGTCAATCTAAGTGGCGAAACAGTAAAAATGGTAAGCTGAGATTTCGAAGCTCCCATAGAATTTGCGTTTTCATGGTTGAGTAGCGTATCTCCGTCTCGAGTAAAATCCCAATACTATTCCTTAACAACCGGAAAACGTCCACCGTGGCGCCGTCTACCGTTTTTCTGCCCTTGTCTTTTTGTCTTGTCTTGTCTAGTGATCTAGTAATAGTATTCTTTTATTTATTTATGATTAGCCGTACGATTAGAGGCAGGGGTGGGACCACAAATTGCACGGCTGTGGTGCTGATTAGCAGGAAGTACATGTAGGGATAAAAGTGCAACTTGCAAACCGGTGCAGGTGCAACTCTCTTCTGACTTCTAACTTAGGTCTCTCTGAATCTTTCTCTTACCAAAATTGCCCTTCTATCCTTTTTCCTCTTTTATATATATATATATATATATATATATATATATATATATATATTTTCCTTAATACTGAAATTTCATCTTTACCAATAGTAATTTTCTGGATAAACTCAAATTTTCTTTCAATTCAAAACCTTTTTCCCGATATCAATTCATCAACTATGGTTAACGATATCATAGTTGTTTCTTAGTTATCGGACATTGATCATTTCAATCAATCAATCAGGTCAATATTTTACTTAAATTTGGTGAAATAATAAAATATTTTAGATAGATCATTTATGTATTATGTAAGTTTGAACAAACTTTGTTCCTTAGGCCAAAAAGTGTGAAGAAACTTTCGCATCATAAAAAGTTTTAAAATAAATATTAATATTTAAAAATTAACTTGTAATTAGTCATCACTTTCATCTACATTTCAAATGCTTTTTGTATTATTATTATTATTATTATTGTTATTTTTATTATTATTATTATACGAATTAATTATATATTAAATTTATTGATTGATTGAATTATCTTTTAAATTTATAAATTGAATTTGATTCTATCCAAACTTATATTTTTATGTTACTTATAATATTTTGTAAATGTTAGACAAATGCATCCATCAAATTAATATTAATTTTATTCAAAACATCAATTCAATTATCAAGGAGAGTTTAAAAAGTTGGGTGACTATCACTCTAAAACCAAGATGGTGATAAAAGTGGTGGGGAAAGGGTATAAAATGACAAATAAAAAAATTTATATAGTTTTATTGATAATAAAATCTAATAATTAAAAAAAATTAAAATGAAAAGGACATGCAAAATTACTAAATTGGCCTATAATTTTCAATTTTACCATCAATCTGCAATATTAGGATAAATAAATTAAAAAAACAATATTAGGGGGAAAAAAAAAGAATCCCCTTTTCTGAATATTTTCCCCCCTTTTTTTCAGCCTTATCTTACCAAACACAGAATAAAACAGACACCAAAGCCCAGCAGTCTTAAGCAGCAGAATGGTCCAGGTCCAGACGACAGAAGCCCAGATGACGGAAGCGGAACAAGCACGATCACAGACAGTCCATTCCGTTCTGATCAAGATGAGGCAGACTAAGATATCAGTTTGATCCGTATTTCCAGAATCCCATTCCCTGAGTTTCTGCCTTGATCTTGACCCAGTCCGGTCCAAAAATAAATAACAAGCCCAATAAGATAAAAACCGAAAGCCCTCTTTATTTTCCTCTCGGCTCGGTCTCTTTCAAAACATCCCTATAAAAAGTGAAGGGTAGGAAATCGTCCGGGTCTTTTATCTTTCTTAACTCTAGGTTATTCGGCTCTGACGAATGGAGAGGGAACTGGTGGATTTGTTCGAGGCCGCCAAGAAAGCGGCTGATTTGGCCGCCGCCTCCGATGCCGTTTCCTCCAACGGCCCCGAGGTTTCTAGATGCGTTGACGCCTTGAAACAGCTCAAGGCTTTCCCTGTCACTTACGATATTCTTGTTTCTACTCAGGTTTTTCACTTCCTTCTTCTCCCTTACCCCATTAATATATACATTTGTATTTTTTTTTCATTCCAATGAAGCAATAATCTCATATATATAGATTTTAACTTGTACATTTATTAATCCTTATTTTAATTTTGTGACGGTAAATTATAATGAAAATTGAATTGCTTTACGAAATATTCCTTTATTAGGTTGGTTGATAAATTAGCCCTTTTTTTTATCTTTGAATGGAAGCAAAGAACAAAATATGTATATATATATATATATATATATATTATAATAGATAAGTCGATAGGATTCTTAGTTCTATATACTAGCAGTGCAGTCTATAAACTTCGGAGAAGCTAATTGATTTCCTTGTGTTCATTTTAGTATAAATATAATAAACCGTATAAGGAAAAAAAAATGGATTGCACGAATCTTTTGATTTTGCACATACCCAGACATGCGCGATTTGAAGTCTGGTAATTCTACTTTTTAGATTACTAGGACAGTTAAAGTGCGCCGCTTCTAGAACTAAATATAGAAATACTTGAAATATGTTAGGTTATTACCAGAGAAAGGCTCCCTTTTACAGTACAATATTGGCTACCGACTAGAAGGAATGGTAGCTCGACGGATAGAAAGGTAGGAGAAATGGAATGCAGGCAATATTGTCCAAAATGGTGCTCTTTTTCTCTTGTAATTAGGAGTAAATAGTTAAAAACCTTAAGATATATCTTAGGCTTTCCTCAATTATACAACCTTCAATCTATTTATTGGATTGGTGGGAAAATAACAGGCCATCACATTTTGTTGGTTCTCATTTTTCTTTCTTACGAAGTAAGGGCGTAAAGTGTTTTTTTCCTTCATTTTCCAACCACCTTTTGGGGCATCGCATTTTATTAACCATCAGGCATGTTAAAAGCTTTTGTATTTTGTAATTTTTTAATTATTCATGAATGAAAAACAACAGGTCATTGATAGCTTTACAATTATGGTGGCAAATATCAACCTATTAGTGGGTCTTACTTAAGTCAATCCAGTCTGCTTCTTCTCTACTTTGTTATGTACCTAGTTATATTTATGTCGGTGAAAGCACACTTCAGAAAAAACTTATCTACTGTATATATTACAGGTTGGAAAAAGGCTTCGACCTCTCACAAAGCATCCTATGGAGATGATTCAAACTGTGGCTTCTGACTTGCTGGAATTGTGGAAAAAAATTGTTATCGAGGAAACTACTAGGAGTAAGAAAAATGGCACCACTAGTGCTGTCAAGGTGGACAAAATTCTGAAGCCAAGTGCTGTGAAGTCTGAAAAGCTTTCCAATACAGAAAGTGTAAAGGTTGAGAAAATATCTAAAGGTGATTCAGTAAAGGTTGTCAGAGTTGAGAAAAAGGAAGCAAATGGAGATATTGCGATGGCTAAGCAGACAGATCGTGGAGAGATTGTTAAGGTTGAAAAGATTTATAAGGATGAGAGACAAGCATTGAATGTAAAGAAACCATCGCAGCTTCCTGCTGGTCCTCCAAAGCTGACTTCATTGGTCAAATGTAATGATCCTTTGCGTGACAAATTTCGGGAGATTCTTGTAGAGGCCTTGTCTAAAGTTCCCAGTGAGACTGATGAGGACATTTTGGATCAAGTGAATGCTTGTGATCCCATCCGAGTTGCTGTCTCTGTAGAATCTGTGATGTTTGAGAAGATGGGTAAGTCAAATGGCACCCAGAAATTTAAGTACAGATCTATAATGTTTAACATGAAGGATCCAAAAAATCCAGATTTAAGGAGGAAGGTTCTTCTGGGAGAAGTGAAACCGGAAAGGCTTATTACTATGACCCCAGAGGAAATGGCCAGTGAGCAGAGGCAACGTGAAAATAAAGAAATTAAAGACAAAGCTTTATTTGATTGCGAGCGAGGTGCTGCACCAAAGGCCACGACAGATCAATTCAAGTGTGGTCGTTGTGGTCAACGCAAGACCACTTACTATCAAATGCAGACAAGGAGTGCAGATGAACCTATGACAACCTATGTAACATGTGTAAACTGCAACAACCATTGGAAATTCTGTTAGTGGAATCTGGAGATCTGTCATCCATGCAGTGAAGATTTAGGGTGACCATCTTGGTAGCTTCATTCTGTTTATGTTGAGTTTGTGGTCATTGACTTTAAAATAATGTTTCATTCATATTTATCTGCTGTGGGGACTTTCTTAGGGATAACTAGGTATTTGAGGGATGATTGTGCCAAATCATAACTCAGCTGTTTCACATCTTAGGTGCTACCAGACCTCCCGCTCTTTCAGAAAACAGAGGCTTGACTTGTAGCAAAGCTGAGCTTGGATGCAACCAGCGGCTCTGACTATTTCTTTATATCAGTTTCTGGTGGTAGAAGGCATGAGGCATTTTATGTGAAGTGCCTAATGCTTGTTTTTTTCACCATTAAACCCTGTAGGTGTATTCGTTTCCAAAGGGTAGGGAGAATGGTAGTTATAGAACTATATTGTACCAATAACAATGCTATGGCATATCTTGAATTTTTTTTTTCCTTCTAGGGGCTCTTATTTTTGTATCATTTTTTATGATTTTTTTCCTTTTCACGTTATATGACGCAATTTTCATGATTATTTATTAGGAATCACAACGTTGTGGTCACCTTTGTACAGTCCATCCCATAGTTAAACAGAAACTTTTGATAAAGAAGAAAAAATTCTGGAGCTTCTGTTCTGATAAATGGTTAGATAATGTTTAAAGCTGGTTAGGCGGTATAAAGGAAAAAAATTGTTTGAGCTTCTGATGATAAATAGTTAGATAATATGTTCAAATTTGGGTAGGCGGTATGAAGAGTGTGCATGAGACTGATTACAGTCTTGCATAGCTTTATTAGGAAAGGCAACTAAAAGAAAGAGGATTACAAAGAAAAAGAGTTCAGTCAAAAAGAGGAGCGCCAATGAATTTGAATTCCCAATAATATCGGTTACATTATAATGAGATATTACATTAGAGTATTTGCTTTCAAAATGACAAAAGTAGACTACAGATAAAGGTCCATCATTCCTCTCGTCTTTATAATTCAAATAAAGCGAAACAATGAAAACACAAAACCAAAATCAAAATGAAAAGCCACAGCTGAGCTGAGCTAGCTTTGGTTTGGACAGACATGAATGATTAATCATTATTATTGTTCCCTCCAACAAATTCAGAAGAATCTGATGGAGTTGGACTCTGCAAAGTGTTCTCATCCATGGATTCCTCCTCCCAATCTGCAGCTTTTATTTCCTGAAGAAGATTTAATAAACAAATTTTACAAAGAAATGAAATGACATAAAATGAAATTTTGGTTATCTTTCAGTTAGTTTTTCTCTGTTTAATTATTTCGATTAATACCTGTTAATCAAATTCAGACCAACTTACCATCGATTGCACTTCGTTAAACTTCCTATCACGCTGTTGTTGTCTCTCCCTCAGTGACTTTATTGGAGATATCCTCTGTTGTTTCAAAATGAATGCCAATAACGAATTTGTAAGAAAAATAAGATACTACTGCTTCTTTTGTTATTAGGACAACAGTTAAAAATCTCCAAGGTTGCTTTAGTTAAGTAATTACTAAATGCTAATTACCATGCAATAAGATTTGAGCTCCTTTAATCTGAACAACCTATCAACCTGGATTTCGAGCTGCTTCTGAATCTGCCATCTGTCTTCCATCTCCTTCATTTGCGAATGCAGCACAGCATCCCTCTCATTCAGCATCTTTTCCGTCTTCTCCTTATCCAACCTCAGCCGCTCCAGCTTCTTCCTCATGGCACTGAGCTCCTCGGCCAACGACGAATCTAAATCCAACACCGCCGCCGACTCTATCTTCTTGGTGGGTGTAGCGTACACGGTGATGGGTAAATGATGGTTCAGGTTCTCCTTGTTGGAATCGTCCGCGACCCAGTAGTAGTCTTGTTTGGGCTTTGGGTTCACTTGCTTATTATTCTTTGAGCCTTCCTTCACCACCACCAAATTGACATTGGCGGTGGCTGTATTCTTTGGCCGGAGAGGTTTGCGTGTGCTCAGATAAATCTGAGGCGTCGCCATTCTATTCTTAGAGATTTGGGACTTGGTTTGACAAAGAAACAAACAAACAAACAAAGGGCAAATGAGAGAGAGATAGGAAAAGGAGGGGGAGAGAGACAGATATAAAAATAGGGTAGGATAGGAGCGTTTGAATTTGAACATAAGCAGGCGCTAACGGCTACTACTTTATGTACATAAATAAAAATTTTCCTTTTCAAATAAACTTTTTTTTTCCTATTTTTATTTAATTATATTGTCTTTCGTCTTAATTAAAATGTCACATTTTAATTTTTATTGATACAAAGTTTTTTATTTTGACAGCTTATTATTTTATATTTATTACTGAAAAATTTTGAAAAAAAAAAATCTTTTAGAAACTTTGAATAAAGTAGTTTTTTTTTTTTAAATATATGTTTTATAAAGTTTAATTAATCAAAATATTTAAATTAATATAGGTCAAAGTGTATAAAATTTGAACAAAAAGAAGTCAACTGTGACAACAGAATGAGACAGAGGGAGTAAGTAAAAAGAATATATTTACTATAGAGTGAAGCGTAACTGAGATTTGAAGTTACAAAATGAATAATGCAATTATAAGCAAAATAGAAAATTTTATGTACCCTAATTTATTTATTATTATAATTATAATTTGGGTTTGACTTTTGTTTACTAAATTTAATCAGTGATTTTATAGTAGCTATATTTTATGATATATGCAAATGCAAGTGATTTTTTTTTTCAAAATTAAAAAATAAATAAAACCTAAAAAGGATATAGATATATGTGTTGAGTGAAAAGTTAAAAAACTGAATCTTTGATTAATAAATTTATAAATGGTAAGTTACATAACACTATAATACATATATATCTTTAGTTTTATATTTATAATAAATTTATTTAAATTATTTTATGATAAATTCACTAACTAAGTTGATGTTAGTATAACTAAATAGAATAGATATAGATACATAGATAAATAATTGGTGTAATATAATTGAAGAATATGCCTAAACCAACTCTTGAATCATATCAGAGGCTCAAAACAAGCATATTCAATGATGTACTAAATTTTATGTCGCATGTGTTAGATATTTTGACATATTAAATTTACATATAAATATTAAAGATTTTTAAATTTATTATTTATAAAAAAATTACTAAACTTAAAAAAACAAAAATATTAATTTAATTTGCATAAGTATCAATTAGTACAAATAAAAAGGAATGACATCGAAAGGTTAAACAATAAGTATAAAAATACTTATAATTTTTTGTTTTTTTTTGCGAGAGAAATGAAATGTTAGTGGATGATATATACAGCAAGAATGGATGCTTTACTTCTTTGATCTTTACAAATAGACTTTGAATAGTTTAATGGAATATTAAGAACATCCTAATGATTTTGCCTTGCTCTTTTATTTATATATATACACACACACACGCACACACAAGTTAAGGGATGTGCCTCTGTGTTGGTATGGGGTTTGCCAGCTCCAGAGCCATCCCCTGGTGAAACTGGAAAGCAGGCAGTACTGGCACGTAGAAATCAGGTGATCAAGCTGCATTTTATAATTGTGGATTTTATGGAGCCCAACACACACACACACACACACACACACAGAGTTCTTGATGATCGTGGGAAGTTTCCTTAGATTTCATTTTTGGAAATGCCGGATCACTCTATCAGGTATACGAACAATTTTGGGATATGTATTAACCTCAATTTCACTACTATTTTATGTTAAATATTGATACTTACAACCCACATTTGATTTTTATTAAATTTTGCTCCGTCCACCTTGATATTCGTGTTGTTTCGCCACTAAATTCGATGAGTTTTTGTATTTTGAGATTGTAATGGAAGCCCATCAAGAACTTCTTGTATCACTGGTCAAGCAATTTCTTTATAATCTCTAAATGAATGTAATGTAATGTAATTCCAAAAACTTTCCATTTATTTTGTTTAAATTTTGGAAAAGGGAAAAGTGGACTTGATGTTAACGAGAGAGGAAGGATTGTATGAAATAATTAAGCCACGTCAGCATAAATCACTTTCATTCAAATTATATTACGTAATCAGATATTTAAAAAAAAATCAATTAATATTTTTTTAAATATCTCATTACATAATACGATTTAAATAAAAGTGATATATGCTGACATGGTATAACTATTTCATATAATCTTTTCTCCCCATTTATATGGTTAAAACTCAGAAAATTAATTTTATATATAAATCTTTAATTTTATATTATTGTCTTTTTTCTTTTTCATAAACTAGTTACATCTTAAGTTATCAAAAATTTATATACATAAAAACTTATTAAAATTATGTAAAAGATTATCGATATTATATAAGCATGCAATCATCAAATTATATTTAAAGTTATCAAATTAAATCAATGATTACTATAAGTATATCAAAGGAAATATAATAATAAATAGCCATTTATTATTCATTATCGAAGGGAATCCAAAAATAATAATAAATAGCCTTGCCTCTTGCTCTTTTAGCTCAAAATAACATCGATCATTCTCTAACTAATACTAACACCATACCATTAGCCATGATGTTCAAAAGAAACTCCATTTGGTTCGATTTAGCATTTCTCTTTGCATTGTTTACCATTTTAATCATCATCATGAGCAGTACTGATCATCATAACAGTTTTGAAGTTTCAGTGGTCAGGAGGAAACTTGTGAGCCAAAGTGGTGAATTCCTATCTCTGCCAAGAAGGATGGTGCACAAATGTGATGATAGCAGATGGAGGTCTAGCAGCCTCGTTTCTCAATACAAAGTGTCACTTGTATTAACAGTTGACTTGAATGGTTGCGGCAATTTCAGCAGCGTCCAGAAGGCAATAGATTACGTTCCAGACTCTAGCCCCTCCAACACCCTTATCTTTATTTATTCTGGTATTTACAGGTCGGTCGTTATTAAAAACGTTTTCAACATCCAACAACTCCAACGTTTGATTTCTTTTCCTTTATGCATATTTGCACATTATATATATGCATCACAAACAGCTAATACTTATATATCGATATGATGATTCAATCTTCTGCATGCACGCATGGAACCTCAGATTGAAACTATCTGCATGCGTGAACTAAATATATTATAACATGCATGGGTGATAGGGAGAAGGTAGTAGTCCTTGGGAACAAATCCAACTTGATAATTCAAGGTGAGGGTTTTCTCAACACAGCAATAGAATGGAATGACACTGCAACTTCCTCTGGAGGAACTTCAAACAGCTCTTCAGTTGCCATCTATGCTCCTAACTTTACAGCTCATAACATTAGCTTCAAGGTAAATCATCTTACTCATCGTCTTCCATTGACATAGGATAACTCTGCAGCTTTAGCTTTCTTTCACCGCGTCTTAGCATGTAAACCTAATAATATTAGATATATGATCACACAATAAAAAAAGAAATTAAGTTAAATCCAGAAAAAACCTCCAACTTTACCATACTTTTAGGGAGAAAAGCATGTAAAATCATCTTTTAACCGAACAATAATTACTGTAATGTAATTGGAGAATAAGCCCAAGTCCGTCATGTGCTAGCGGATGATACATCATGAATCTATAAACCGTAAAAAAAAAAAAGGAAAAATTTAAATTTTTTTTAAGTTTTTTTTCCTTTTAATTCTTTTTTCTTGCAAAAATGGCAAAAAGAAAAAAGACTTGAGACTTGTTTTCCAAAGAATTGTGTGGTTAATTAAGCATTTTTTTTTCACTATTTTAACTTCATTATGAATTATTCTGTAAATAAAAAGAATATATAATATGATTATCCGACGGTGTATACAATTAAACCTGTTTAGTTTCTGTGCAGTTTGATAAGCATTCTATCGTATTTCATTTACTTTTAGGAATTAGAATAAGAATAACAATATTTATCACTCTATTTAAACCTTATATTATCTAGGCTTACATTTATAAACATTCCATCGTATTTCATTTACTTTTAGGAATTAGAATAAGAATAACAATGTTTATCACTATATTTAGACCTTATATTATCTAGGCTTATATTTATAGGATTTTCATGGAGTCCATGTAAATAGGTAAGTAGGACTATTGAGGTAGTTTTGAACGAAGCATTGAGTTTAAAATTGAAGAGAGTCTTGGTTTTTTTTTTTCCCCCTCAAAAAATAAAAATAAATTAAAATTAATTGAGTCTTTTCTTCGATGTTATCCGTTCCATTCTATTCAATCTTTTAAAAATGGAATGGATGCAATAGTTTTGGTTCTTTACAATTAGACTTTGAATGGATTAATTAATGGAATATTAAGAATTAAGAACCTGCTATGTTAATGATTTTGCATTTTTCTTATATATTCATTAATGGGGTGTGTTTATTAATTTGTTGGTTTGGGGTTGCCAATTTCTGGAAATGAAGAATTCAGCACCAGAGCCATCCCCGGGTGAAAGTGGAAAGCAGGCAGTGGCACTTAGAATAGCAGGCGATCAAGCTGCATTTTACAACTGTGGATTTTATGGAGCCCAAGACACACTTCTTGATGATCGTGGGAGGCATTTTTTCAAAGGATGTTTCATACAAGGTTCCATCGATTTCATTTTTGGAAATGCTAGATCACTCTATCAGGTACGTACAAAAAATTTCGGAATATATTAAACTCAATTTTACTACTAACTTCCTTTTTATTAAATTGCTTGTCATTATATTTTAAGATTGAGATTTCCTTCCACCATATCATCCATGCATGCATGCTGTTTTGTCACTGAGCCCGACAATCCAAATGAATCATAAATCGAATTTAGATTCTACATTAATTGTCTCATGATATTGTATTTTCAAGTTAGAATTAGCTAGGTCCATTTTTTGAGTGGCAAAGTTGCAGGATTTTTTTATACATTGCCTAGTTGGTTAACAATACTTTTTTGTCCTAAATGTTAGAATTAAATTAGCACTGATTAATGACAGGGTTGCGTTATCAATTCAATTGCTAAAGAAGGGACGAATGGGGTTAGCGGATCCATCACAGCTCAAGCAAGGGCATCGATGAATGAACAAACAGGGTTCTCGTTCGTCGATTGCATCATTCAGGGAACTGGCAGCATTTGGCTTGGAAGAGCCTGGCGACCTTACGCCACTGTCGTCTTTTCCAGAAGTTACATGTCAGATGTTGTAGCTCCGGAAGGATGGAACGACTGGCTAGACCCCTCTAGAGACCAGTGTGTAATCGTTTTCATCCATATATGCCTCTCATTTCATACCATATATATATATATATATATATGCGCACACACACATATATTACAAACAAATTGGGAAAACCCATATTTTTGTGCAATGCTTGAAAATTAAGTGGTTTTTACTGATTTTCATCAAGCTGCATCCTGTATAAATACGTTGTTTTTATCATATAATAACATACAAAAATTTTTAATTGTTGCAAGGACTGTATTTTTTGGAGAATATGAGTGCTTGGGGCCTGGATCAAACTACACATTTAGAGCTTCATATGGGAAGCAGCTAATGGAATATGAAGCAGCTGAATACATGAACATTTCATACATTGATGGAGATAAATGGCTCCAAGAGTACTAGGCCTTCGTTACAATGGAGGAGCTATATATATATATATATATATATATATATAGAAGAATATTTAGATATACACTCATATATACCCTCCTCTAGTTTATGTATATATAATATATTCCTGTTAGAGGGATATTCTTAAGCATAGATGCAATAAAGTGAAGTAACTATTATTATAATAAGCCTTAACTCTTTGTATAACGTTGATCAAATTAATCGATTTTAGTCGTAAGGAAAGGTGCATACTATACTACAAACACCTGTTCTTGATTAGCTCCTTACAAAACATTATTTGCAAGTTAATCGGGATTAGTTCTTGCAGAGTTTAATTGAGCTTTCAAATTTGGGTTTTAAAACCAAAAATTTTAATATACTGATGAATGAATAAAATACCTATCATAAAGAGGAGTTTTGATGAGAAGCTAAATTAAAAATTAAAAGTTATATAATGATAGATGAGAAGAGAGAAAAGGTTGAACTTCAAAGAATGGCAGTGGTATTTGATCATTTTGTTCATGGACTAATAACGCGAAAAAGGACCAAATCGATCCATAGTTTATTTGAACGATTAATAAATTGATTTATTAGCTCAGCCGGTTAGAGCACTAATAACGCCAAAGTTATAGATTCGACACTTGCTTGGATCATATGTTTTTCCATTCACATAATGCATTTTTATCTATCTGCATTAGTCTTAACAAAGTTAATACATACATGGTAACTTCCATTCACATGATTCATATATGATTATGTAAATTTCGACGAAAGAAAAGTAAAGGGGATTAATGCTGTAAGGATTACTACCAGTTCATTTGAGATATCTACATGCAAAAGGGGCAAAGGGATCAAGCATGGATTAGAGACCTAAACAAATTCACAAGTAATCCATTGGAACTTCCCAATCATCGTCTGCTTCCCTCATCTTTGAGCATGATTTCCGCCCACTAAAGCCCCTCCGAGTTCTCCACTCATCATCAAATCTAACAGGCCCTTCATCATCGGCATATTCTGTGTTCTCTTCTATGTTCTGGGCATTCCAGAAACCCTGGCATAAGCAGTCAGAGATTTAACTAATTCTAGAATTTATATTATAGATAAAAAGAGACATATTAGCAATCACATTTGACGGCAAACATTTTCATATCCAAAGGAGATATTGGCTTCTCCAAGTATATGAGAGAACTTATTTGCCCACTTAGGGTGTTAAACCAAGTCCGTATTATGGGTGCATATCAAAAACACACAGCATCAAAAGTCACTGACAACCAAATAGCATTAGGCATTTCCAATAATGCCTAGAACTGAGAAGTAGTTATTACTAAAAATCTCAAAAGAATTAGGAAATAGTCCATGGATCACAACAATGTCCACTTACTGTTATAAACATAGTAATCAGTATGGGATGTTAATATCCTACTATATTTGGATGCCCAGATTCATTCAGTCAAAAGACAACAGAAGGAACATTGTCCCAGGAGGCGTAGAAAAGTTTTATGCTTTTCAACCAGACATGGGAGGCGTTGCTCATTTGCCAGAATACAAACTTCTTAATTATGATTGCAGGGGGCTAGATTAGGCTTTTTCAAAGTGCATGTTCATGGAAATCATTTTGCATAAAGCTGATATTGCTGCGTTTAAACTGGGCCTAACAGGCATGCATCTCTGCATGAGTGCCAGTACAAATATTCAAAATAACAAGGCTACTTTCAAAACTTCACCACTGGTTCCAAATTGCAAGCAAGTACTTGTATATAGGAATATTAAGTGACATGCGAGATACCTTTGTCAGCCTCTGTATGCGTGAGGCTGCAGCTTCGTGAACAACTACTGTATCAGCTATAACTTCCAGCACATCCTCAACAAGCAAAGCATAAGTGCTCACCTGGAATCATAATCCGGTTATGACGGTAAAAACTATTGACAATCTGCAATCTTCATTACTTGATATTAACTGTATTAAAAGAAAGAAAAAGATTAGTAAGATTACCAAACTTGATGGAATGATGGATATCCCAAAAGAATCCAATTCAAGAGATTCAACAGCCCCTGAATTAATGTTGAAAGTATAGCCGCGCACCTAGAATCATATGAAATAATAAGATCATATAAAGCAAACTGAAATAAGCAGAACGTTTCTTGTGCAAAATGTATGTACTTGCCTTCCCAATGTTTCGATGTCCTGGTGTTACAACTTTGTATCCTACCTAAAAAACATCAGAAATTAAGCTCTCAAAAATAAAATCTAAGATATAAAATAATGAAAAAGCAACTCCTAATAACCATAAGGGGGGGGGGGAGGGGAATGATATGAGAATTCAGTATATCAGCATCACTCATAAATCAAAAAAACCATGGGAAAAATAAGAATAATCATTTTGTGCAAACACTAAAATTTAGAGAAAAAGAAAATGAGTTTACTCCAAGACACGGAAAGATTTCTAATTTTCTATTTAATTTCCATGGTGACATAGCCATGACATTGTTCACAGTTAACAGTTGCAAGCCAGGCTCTAAATTGCAACTCAGGTCTCTAAATTCGGGGACCATGTTCTAAAACAACTGAAAGCTGCAAGCTGAAATGATACAACTCTATTTCAAATGAGAAACCGGTCATCACCTCCGCATCATACCAAACAAGAGAATTTCATAGGATCAAACACGGAAGAAAATTTGCATAAAAAGTACTGTATACTATACAAGAACACTGCAATTTACAACGTGGGCAGAATAATCAACAAATTATACAGATAAAAATGATGTTACATCCAACAAGCAAGGAACAACACCTACCAGAGTGTCAAGTCTTATCATTTTAAAATCATTCTCCATCACTCTCTCATCTTCAACAAGCACAACATCACCAACCTTTGAAAGCGCAAAAAAAAAAAAAAAAAAAAAACTTTTACACACTATTTGAAAAAGAAAGCTGTTGCGAAGACATTTACAGGCAAAGAAGGTAATTGGAAATAGTGTTAGAAGCAAGCATAATCCTAGACCTACAGACATGGACTCCATTTGGTTAAAACCACATTATCTATTACCTTGTCGACATCTTGTAGGAGAAACCTTTCTGATTCCCCAGCAAGCAAGCTTGGCCTCACCTCCACAACCAAAACCAGCCACTGAAACAATGCAATATGTTATTAAAAACTTGTGTAAATAACCTAGCTTGACCTTTTGTTGTAACTTTTGCTACATAATTTTTTTTCCTCAAAAGTTGCTAAAACTCAACAAGGCAAAGAGTAAAAAGCCAAATTATATTTGTTTAACAATGAAAAAATTAGCTAAAATGCAAAATACGTTCAAACATAATTGTTCCATACGAAAATAATAATAATAATACATTTCGGTATTCAAAAAGTTAAATTTTCAACTTTTAATTCAGCAAAAATATTAGAAGTACTTGCTTTTTTAGTTTTTTTCTTTTGCTATACTTCTGAAATTAAAATGTGAATAGGAAAAGATAACAATCGAACAAAGCCGTAAACAAAGATACTCCTTGAAATGAAATATTTCATGGATATACCATGAAACCCAAAATTCCAAATTGAGCTGCAAATTGGCAATAACAACCTAATAACATGGATTGCGTATAATAATGATACTGCGAAGCGCAAATTACTTACTGAAATGGTATCCACCCATAATTGAGACACAAAGCCTAGGCTTTGAGCAGATTGGATGCTTATTACTTGCTTTGCCACCATATTTGACCTCTTCATCACTTGCCTCCTCCTCCTCCTCCTCCTTTCCTTTTTAACCAATTCATCCCCACTTTTGCCAATCCCCTTCTCGCCTTTCAACTCGTCGTCACTAATTTTCTCCAAGCTAGCATCGCTGCGACGTCGTCGAAGCTCCAATTCATTGTCCCCTTTGTCTTCAAACTCCAACTGGCCATATCGCTCTCCATCTGAGCCTGACCTTGGAGATGGAGTTGCTTTCGTAGTGCATTCAAAAAGCGGTAATTTGCCATTATTTCTGATAATTGGGAAATGCGTACTTGGATTCTGAGAGTTATTGAGCTTTAAGTTTCCAAGTCTGATGATGAAAAAGGGGAGGGGGCTCCCAACGACGCAGTTGCACATGCTAACAATACCCCCCAAGCTTTGTCGTCAGACTCAGAGTCAGAGCTACGAGGAATTTAAATTATGGGCCAAATCCACTTCGACGCCGCTGCTCGGCTGCTTAGTAGTAGTGTAGGCGGCTGGCTGGGCTACCAAGAGTTTGCTCCAATTTTTAGCATGAGAAAGGAAGTGATCTTCAATATTAAGCTTCAACGAATCCCTCCCCCACCAAAGGTGTTGCCGTGCTGGCCATAGCGCATATCAATCTTTAAGAAGTTTTTTTTTTTTTAAAATTAATTCCATAATAAATACTTTGTTACTCTTTGGACGATCCTCTGTTATCCCTTTATAATTTTATATATATATATATATATATATATATATATATGAAGATAAATGATAATATCCCCGACAAAAATCATGAATAAAATTTCCCTTAAATTATCGATAATTAGTTGGTGACAAATTCATGAAGTAATTTGAAAAACCAAATTCAACACTATTGTTTTTTGCTGGGATAAATTGATTAAATTATTCCACCAAAAAAAAAAAAAAAGAATAATGAAAGAAGCATAAGAGGTTGAGACTAAAGCATACGGATTCAAATGAATTCGATTAAAATTTGGTTTTAAGGAAACAAAAGGTTATCTATGATCACCGAAAATTAATAAACTACGAATCCGAATCTTCCTTATAATAAATGTCGTTTAAAGTTCTTACCAGTTAATTTTAGTTCACATTTATAATATTGGTGATCTGTACGCATTTCGTAACCGTGTGAAAATAACGATATTTTATTATAAAAAGAAAGTCAAAGATATATTCTGTCCGGCAGGGAAATCAATTGTTAGTTATGTAACTATAAAACTTGATTTAAATTCCTATTAGTATTAATTGGATTAGAATTGAACTAATTAAAGCTAAAATTGGATAGGATTATTAATTGATTGTAATGCCATATATATATATATATTATATTTTTATATATGTTTTACGGTAATTTGAGATTGTGGTTTGGTTAACTTCTGACGGCTGCCAAACTAAAAATGTAATAATTTTCAAAGTCCAAATTGCCAATCGCTACTTAATTCTAAACGCAAAATGCAAGGCATATTCGAATTTGGATTTACAAAAATATTATTAATATTATTTAAAAAAAGAAAAAGAAAAAGCAAATAAATAAATCACCACACATTCAATTGGTAGAATAGAATATGCGGAGATTTGTTTGTTTATGGTACTGACGTGTCATTATAGCATATTATTATGTGTAGCGGCGGCCTGGCGTTGTTTCAACTTTCAAGTATTCCTATTTCATTACGCTTTGCTTAGGCCCTTCTTCTTGCCTCTGCCTTTCTCCCTCATTGCGTTGCCAGGTAATTCTTTTCTCACGTAAGCCGTGCCTTTTATCTCATTTCAAACGCTTTCGGATTTTTATTTGAATTTCTTGGATTTATCAATATATACACTTTGTTTGCGAATTTTATCATCAACTGCTTAATTTTCTGCATGCGTTTCTGTTTCTTTGATCTTTATTATCAAAGTTTCAGTTCATTAATCATCTTAAGATTTCTTTATGGTCTATCAAAGCCAACGATTTGTTCAGCTTTTTGGAAACTTTCAATTTTCTAGAGAATCGGACAACTTTTTTTAAGCGTTTGTCTCCCAATTTTTCAACTTTTTCTTATTTTCTCCTATTTTGTTGATCATAGCTGAAGTAAAATTAGGGACTCCAAATCCTAAGCGTTTTCCAGAACTCAATAGATATTAAAGTTTTCATCGGTTTCAAGGTTTATCCACACAAAGAAAACAAAAATGCCCACCTTTTTAAAAGGTTGGCATACTTGCAAATTCCAACTCAGGCTACATGCTAAGCTTTTTTTTTTATCTTGGTAATTTTCTCTTCAAAAGTCTTGATCTTGTGCCTTAACCATCATTTATCATTAACTAAACAACCTTTTGCCTTTATCCTTATCATCCCAAGCTCAAGTTTTGAATTTTTTTTCCCAATTTTTTTAATAATTGAATCAATTGCTTGATTTTCCTTTCCTCTTAAGAAATAAAACTTATTTTTCTGTTGCTAATTTTAGGGTTTTGCTGTGAAATTTGAGTGGCAGATTTAATTGGATGATCTTCATGTATTCAAGAACCACTGGTGCATCCACTGTTTCCTGCAAATCGGGAAACAAGAACAGCTTCTTCTTCTGGATATTGTTCTGCTTACTTCCAAAGTTTCTTGGTTCTCCTACCACACACCTCGGCTTTATCTTGATCAAAGCTATTGATAGGAGCCTTGCGGTAGTCATCCCTTAGGAAACTTCTCAGGGGGGGGGGGGAAGGGGGTTGAGCCTCAGTCATCAGTCGTGTTTCAGTTTGATAACATGGTTTCCTCACAGCTAGCTGGTTTGACCAAGGGTCGTACGTGTACACCATTTGATGCTCAGTTGCTATTTACCGTTAGACCCCTGGAAGCTGTTTTGACTGATCAGGTTGAGTTAGATTTTTCTGATGTGTTCGGCCCCCTGCCAGTGCACGCCTCCATAGAAGTCAGTTGCGGTGAACTACAAAATACTGTTTCAGCTGCAGGTGTAACTGAGCTTATTTATGATGAACCAGCTATTGTTTACAGCCGATCGCATTCTTTGCTTGGCCCCGCTTCTTGTGTCAGTCAATCCTTGAAGCTAAGCAGACTCACGTTACATGAGATGGGGGATTCATTGGATATAGTAGAGACTGTTAAGGAAGAAACTGTCAACGAAGTTGAGGAGCACTCTGTTTGCAATGGTGATAATAAGAAGTCCCTTGAAGATGTAAATGGAGATCACGTGAAGGTCGGCAGCATAGGCATTGAGGATTTTGAGGTTTTGAAGGTAGTTGGGCAGGGTGCATTTGGAAAAGTATATCAGGTAAGGAAAAAGGGCACACAAGAAATTTATGCAATGAAGGTTATGCGGAAGGACAAGATAATGGAGAAGAATCATGCAGAGTACATGAAAGCTGAGAGGGATATTTTAACAAAAGTTGATCACCCTTTCATTGTCCAGCTCAGATACTCCTTTCAAGTAACTTCCAGACTCTTCCATGAATCTAATCTTTAGATTTTATTTGTAAATGCTTGTAACAGACATTTAAGGAATTAGAATTTTCTAAGGCCTTATAGCTAATGATTTTTTTTTTTGGTAAAATATTCTTTTTCAGACCAAATATAGGTTGTACCTTGTTCTAGATTTCATCAATGGAGGGCACCTTTTCTTTCAGCTTTACCACCATGGCCTTTTCAGGTATCACTGTTGTCTTTGTTTTTATTATTATAATGTGGCCAATAAATGGTTGATTAGTAGTTTTCTCTGTTTTTCAGAGAGGATCTCGCTTGTATCTATGCAGCTGAGATTGTTTCTGCAGTTTCACACCTTCATGCAAATGGCATAATGCACAGGGATCTTAAACCAGAAAATGTTCTTTTGGATGCTGATGGCCATGTATTCCCTTTCTCCCTCTTTATCTGTATATCTTTATTTTATCGATGTAACAGGAATGAATTATACTTCAATCGTTCTATCATATTTTTTGTAGGTAATGTTGACTGATTTTGGCCTGGCTAAGCAATTTGACGAAAATACAAGATCAAACTCCTTGTGTGGAACCGTGGAATACATGGCACCAGAAATAATTACTGGGAAGGGCCATGATAAGGCTGCTGACTGGTGGAGTGTTGGGATTTTATTATATGAAATGCTAACCGGAAAGGTAGGTGCTTTCGTCTTTTGCTGGTTTCTTCTCTTTGCATCAAATGTCGCTTTGTTGGATTTGGACGTTAAACTTACTTTCACTTGTTACTTACCAATTTATTATTTGCTCTTTGAGTGGCTTTTGTTTCTGCCTGCAAATTTTGGTATGCTGGGTTTTTTGGATCCTTAATGTTGACATTAGTCAACTAATGTACTTAATCATGTGAATTTCATAAAGGAACTGACAGCATAGAGTATAGTCATGCATTTTATTTACCAGATTTTGGTGTTAGATGATGCAATGGTCTTCATTATAAATATGCGCATCCTGGTGCCTATATAGAAATTAGTTTAGATTGTGTAGATAAGCATATTAAGTGTACAGAATGACATAGGAATACAACAACGAGCTAGCACTGGATCTGATAGAAGGTAAAAGGAAAGTGATTTCTCTGTTGACGACTGAACATAAATTGTCTTTGAAAAATCCGTAGCTGTGCTTTGCTCAAGATGAAGACATCATATGACTTTGTGACATCTATAATTCTATGTATAAACCTCTTGGGCCTTTTATATGGGATTGCAAGTCTCCGAAAAAAACTTGACACATGATTTTTTTTTTTTTTTTTTGGCTATTTCAGCAATTTTTAGGTGCACTTTTTTCTTGATGTGAAGGAAGTGTGTCTGATTTAAACAAAAATTTTTGTTGCTCTCCATTCTTGCAGCCTCCTTTTATTGGTGGAAATAGGGAAAAAATTCAGCAAAAGATTGTTAAGGAGAGGATAAAGCTGCCAAAATTCCTTTCTGGTGAAGCACATTCTCTGTTGAAAGGGGTAAATATTCTAAGCGTAGATTTATGTTTCTCATTTCCCGTTTTGAGTCTTGAGTCCTACACACTATTTGCATCTTTCTGGTTGATTTCATGGTGGTAAGTCAGGGTGTTAGGATCTCCTTCCATCCTCAATTCACATCAAGGAATGAATGTTCATCCCACTCTAGAACTGCCTTGTTTATTCGATGATTCACCTGACAGCTTTTGCTCAAGACAAAACTTGAATAGCTGCTCTTGCCAGCATTTTTTTTCTTGGGGTTGTGGGTGGGAGGTGGACACAGGAGATTCTTTTTTCTAGGAACTGATTATTTCTAATTGGTTTTCGGCTGTTTTTAGCTGCTACAAAAAGATGCCAGTAAGCGCCTTGGAAGTGGACCAACTGGAAGTGAGGAAATTAAGCGAGCCAAGTGGTTCAAGACAATCAACTGGAAGAAACTAGAGGCAAGGCAAATCCAACCCTGTTTTCGCCCTGAAATTGCTGGGAAGCATTGCATTGCTAACTTTGACAAGCGATGGACTGACATGCCATTGACATTTTCACCAGCTTCAAGCCCAAGGACCGACAAAAACCCTTTCACCGATTTCAATTATATAAGGCCTTCATCCCCTTTCCTTCAGACTAGTTCCTTGTGTTAAGTGTGTCTTTGGCTTGGCCACAACGTTTCGTGTTTGAAAGATCTTTGCATTTTGTTCTCCTTTAGCAAGTCTGAAATGGTATTTGATTAGCTTGGAAGCCCTCAATAGTCTGTGGTGCTGTTTTAATCTTACTGGTCGTAAAGAATAAGGCAGGCCAAGTGTTCTATATTTGCATTATATTCTGTGCTGAGGTTACTTTCACTTCAAGTCTTTCCTTAATGGCAGTAGACAATAGTATTGTAATAGAAATGAGATATTGTTTCTAACTGTTTTTCATAAGAAAAACATGAAATGAATGAAAGGAACACAATAACCTAACAGCTTTTTGTAAGGACATCTTTGTCTTTTTGTATGATCAAGGGCCTTGTGCCTGTCAAAAGTTATAACCTTTTTGCTGACTGGGAAGCCAAGTGGGGGCTGTTTTAAATCCATATATATCCCAACGGTCTGGCCCTTCTGCTGAGTGCTGACGCTTCGATATTTCGACTTGTTAAAAAAATAAACAGAGCTAACAACGTGAGAACTCATCCTTTGAAAAATCATTGTGGCTTCCCTACTCTGTCCAACCTTGGCAACAGTTCAGCAGAATCCTAAAATTCTCTGCTTCTCTGAAGTCCAAATGCCATATTATCCAATATCATTTGGGGGATTGTCAAACAAAGCAATGCAAAGAGTCATAAAACAGTTTGGCATTAGTTGGGGATTACATTTGGAGCTAAGAGAAAAACATCTTAGAAGTAATCAGAAATGCAACAACCAAACACAAGATTCCAGACTCGATGTTTGAAGTCTGGAATTTGGATTGATTAATATAACAGGTAGAGCAATTAGGACAGAGAAGGAGAAGATGCAGAACTGTTGCATGATAACAACGTGTTATATATGATAACAGCAAGAATGGTATCCAAACTCTGAACTCCATATGATCAGATATGCTAAGAGAAAGAAAATACTTGTAATAATTTGCAGATAGAGATAGAAAGTAATGGTGCAAATAAGTAGTGTTATTAGCTGATATAATCTGATAATCTTGTTGTGGCACCACTGCTAACATATTACAACTCCACAAAGTCTTATTTGTTCCTTGTTTTCTCTCTCATTTTGTATGCTTGACCTTTGTCCTAGAAGGACCCTTCACCCATAAACAGCTTTACACATCATCATGGTAGAGGAATGTCTCCAAAGCATTTTTCTTCTTGCAACCCCAACGGCATTTCCAAGAACACATGGAGTTAAAGATTGCAAGTCTTGTAGAATGAAGGGATATTAGGTTTGATGTTGAAGGAGATTTTGCAAGGACAATTGCATAGCCATCATCCATGTAGGCCGTCCCATCAGGGAACAGCTGCCACAAGATGCTCCCAGCTCCACTTCCTCCTTTCTTTGTCGAGT
Organism: Adansonia rubrostipa; assembly: GCA_038381775.1. Lineage (NCBI taxonomy): Eukaryota > Viridiplantae > Streptophyta > Magnoliopsida > Malvales > Malvaceae > Adansonia > Adansonia rubrostipa. Next base: position 9,415,053 of record JBBYHM010000003.1, on the reverse strand, counting down.
TCAAGAGTGTCTTGTACACTGTGCTAATAAGAGTGTCTCGGAATGATGAATTGTAGCCAGCATCTTTTGCAGATACACCGAACTCAGAGAAGACAACGGGCATTCCTAGATATTTCTCAGCATCTTCTATGTGGGCTTCCATCCATGATTTTGTGAATTGGAGATGAGCATCAGAAATAGTTTGCGAAATCCTTCACAAATTGATTAACTTATCTATTAAGAAGTCGCCATATGCATAACATGGAGGAGAGTAGAATGAAAAGCATATGATGATGAAGAGACGAAAAGTGAGCTTAAGATATGTGTATGCTGGAGTTAACATGTCGTTAACGTTAACATGCCCGTTGAATTTGCATAATGTCTGTATTATTTTATTGGAAGTATAACATGTTTACTATACTTCCAAAAACGGGTGCTAGCTTTTACCAGGAATCGGCATAAATGTGAACAGATGCAAAATCAACGCCAAGAGCCTGATGGTTTCTTATAAAATCAGTTCCAACTTGAGTTGCATATGAGTTCGGGTTGAACTGAGTCCTTGCAGGTGCTGAGGGGCCATAAAATCCTTCTAGTCCAATTTCAACCAAGTGCTTTGCATCAAGGCTCTTCACGTACACTGCCATTTCTGCTATCCATGACTAGAAGATAATAACAATGGTAGAATTTAGTGGCTTATATATATATTTATATATGATCATATGCAAATCTAATTTCATTTGTCACTAATTTTTGCAAGAAAACCAAACCTGCAGTGTATCCCCAGAGGGATCTGAGGTGCATCGAGGTTCGTTCATCAGTTCCCAAGCAAATATTGTAGGGTCATCCTTGTAAGTTATGTTCGTGAATGTATTGACTCTATTTAGCACTGCCTATATAACCAAAAAAATTAGCAGAGAAACAGAAATGTAATTGCTGTAGTCGGAGTTTGTAACATGCTGATATAATGTGCATGCTGCACTAATGTAATTTGTCAAGGCATTGAGAATAGAGTCGATCAGCAAATTCAACAAACAAAACACTAACACATAGTTGAAAATAAGTTACCTTAACGTGGGATTTGTAGTAGCTTCTAAGAGTTGGATGAGAGAAGAATTCATCATCTGAAGTCAAGTTGAGGCCGGCAGCCTTCCCCCACTTAGCATATTGTGCCTTACCACCATATGCATCCCAGTTATTAACCAGTGACAATATAAGCCTGATCTTGCACTTCTTTGCTTCGCTCACCACAAAATCCAAGGCCTGCACTAATTTTCAAACTAAATACTAAATTATCTGATTCTGATGAATGGCATATGCCACTAGCTCAAAGCCAAAATTTGTGCTCCAAAACTTCATAAAATTAAATTTCAACAGCAATATCAACATTCAGAGTGAAAATCGTACCTTGAATACTTCCTCATCATAAACTGATGGAGACTTCTGAAGAGCTCGCCATTGGCCATCATTAAAAGCCCAAGTCCTGCAAACAGTTAGTCCTACTGAAGATGCTTGTTGGAACAATTCAGAGACCTTTCCTCTTGTAGATTGATCCGCTGCGAATACCATCAGCCAGTAGGTATTGAATCCATTGATATAGAAAGGTTGACCATTAACAACAAACTGATTCCCTTTTGTCTCCACCATTTGCCAGTCATCATCTTCCACGTCTTCCACATTGTACATCCTGATCGAACATAGTAGATCATGAATACAATAGATTGAGGTGTTGAAACTTTAACATCAGAAAATTTTTTATAAAAATGTATGCTCTTCTGATTGCTTACCCTTGTCTTGTGCTAAAATGTGGTGAATGATCGAGGACTTCCTCCACCATGGTTTCAATCTGTTCATTCCCATTAAAACCAAAGACATTGGTCCCCGAATTGTCAAAGACAATCATGAAAATGGCCAATGAAAGAATGAGGCATCTCTTGCAAGTATCCATGGCAGTGAAACTGACCCAAAAGCTGCATTTTGCACCTTCCGAGGATAACATATTTATACATGTGTTTTGTGCAACACTGTGTACCCAAATATGATGAGTAGTAATCTTTACTCCTAGTGGATATCTGAAATTGTGAAACAAGAAGAGTATAGAAGAGGGGATGATTTTTCTAGCTTTGAAGCCAAGAAAAAATTCTAGCTTTGAAAATCCATTCAGCCATTGCCTTCCCTTCGAAATGCAGATAGGGTAAGATCATAAGCTGATGGAATAGACACTAGAAACTGAATTAGGCTATCTACATTATACAGCAACGTCTGATAGAACTGAAAACTTGTGACTCCCAAGTTAAGTTTTTGACGTGGGTCCAGACTTACAGGGTTCTGAGTCCGACAAGGTTTAGTTGAGATATGAATATCATTGCATTTCTTGTGATACAATCGAACTATCGTGTCCATCAATAAAACTTGCACTTACAATATAAAGCTAGCAAGAAAGAAGGAAAGAATTTGCCTTTCACTCACTCACTTACTCACTTTGTCTCCGCAAATATGAGAAGTTGTTAGAAATGAGACTTTAGCTGCTGCTAAATTGTAAGAAAGAGAAGACAAAGAAACACCATCAATAAATTAAGAAGAAGAAACAAAATATCAGTCGGTTTCAGCTTTCACTCATTGCAGGTAAGGAAACTGGAGGGAATGGTTTTTATATATATTAGACTAATCCTTTTTATTTTCATTCGCAAAGATAATTTATGTGTGTTTGGTTTATATATGAAGCAAGCTTTTTAGACTTCAAATTCTAAGTTACTTGAAAATGGAGCGTACTTTAGATTTCATTTAGATCAAATATATGCAGAGGGTGACCGTGCGATCGAATTTATTTGGATTTGGGCAGTGAGAGAAGTTGTTTTGTATTTCCTGACTATATAATATATATATACACATGCTAATACAAGCCAATATTAATTAATTAATTATTAATATAGGTAAAGAGTAGTTTAATCATGCATTAATTGCCGTTGCAATGGGAACGGGAATGAGAATGGAGCACAGCTGAGCTGCATATTATATGCATTGTAATGCAAGTTGGCAAAGGAAAAAAAAAAGAGTCAAAAGTAGACGCGTTAACGCCATTCACTCAATCATCTGTCTGTCATCCGACCATACCATCAAAACCTCATTTGTAGTATTTTAATACATTCATTCAAAGGCTGCTTCTGTCCTTTCCTTATATTTTCAGCTCAGCTAGCTGTAGGACAATAGGAGCAGTAGGACTTTCCAATTGAGATACAAAACTATAACTAAAAGGGCGGTTCCGTTACCTGCTTTCTTTCTTCTCCACTCAAAACAAACAAAGCCTTCAGTTCTCTCTCTATTACCATCTTCATCGATTTCATTCAGTGAGTTCTCTCTTCTCTCTTCAGCTTCCTAAGGGAAAATGCCTTGAAAGTCTCTTCATTTACACGTCTTTCACGGGCAACCTTCTTTCTCTTTTTGGCTTTCTATTCTTTTAGATTTATCTATCTTTTCTTGAGGTAGCTAGCTTGTTCCTTGGGTCTCAAATCTTTATGCTCTTTCACTTAAGGAATTCTGGGTTTCCTTCCATAACTTCATTTGTGTTCAAATAGTTTTCTATCCTGGATCTCGCATTATGAACTGATGAGGAACTCAGCTGATCACTCCTTTCCGATGTCTGTTATTATTTTTGCCTCCTTGGTGTTTCAACTTGTCTTAGCTGCTGATTATGTACCAACTGAGAAAATTCTTCTAAATTGTGGTGAGAAATCTGAGCTTACCGATATTGATAATCGGAAATGGACTCCGGATATTGGGTCCAAGTTTCTGGTTGGAAGTGGGAATTCTGTCACTTCCCCGGCTGCCACCCAAGATCCCGCAGTTCCTGAAGTTCCATACTTGACCGCCCGGGTTTTTCGCTCTAACTTTACCTATAGTTTCCCGGTGGTAGCCGGTCGAAAATTTGTTAGGTTGTATTTCTATGCTAATTCTTATGATGGGCAGAATGCAACCAGTGCTCTGTTTTCAGTCACATCTGGTTCTTATACTCTTCTTAAGAATTTCAGTGCTGCTCAAACAAGTGAAGCTATGAATTACGCCTTTATAGTTAAGGAGTATTCCATCAATGTAGATGGTGACCACTTGAATTTGACATTTAGTCCCGCTTCTACTCCTTCAAATGCGTACGCATTTGTTAATGGGATCGAGGTTTTGTCAATGCCTGATTTTTATATTAACGCCGATCGGATAACGGTTGTGGGTCAAAACACTCCGTTCAACATTGATAACAGCACAGCACTTGAGAATGTTTACCGACTGAATGTGGGTGGAAATGATATCTCGCCTTCTGGTGATACGGGTCTGTTTAGGTCTTGGTATGATGACCAGCCATACCTGTTTGGTGCAGCATATGGAGTTTCAGAAGCTGCTGATCCAAATGTCACGATTGATTATGGTACGATGCCTACTTATATTGCACCAAAAAATGTGTACACCACTGCGAGATCCATGGGGCCAAATGCTCAAATAAACGATAATTACAATTTAACCTGGTTGTTCAGTGTTGACTCTGGGTTCTCCTACTTGGTCAGGCTACATTTCTGTGAGTTTACAGATAACATCACTAAGACTAATCAGAGAGTGTTTGATGTCTTCCTTAACAATCAAACTGCTGAGCAAGGAGTTGATGTGATTGCCCTGGCAAATGAACAAGTTGATGTTCCTGTGTACAGGGATTACGTGGTCATTGTTCCTGGAGGGAATTCACAGCAGGATCTATGGCTTGCATTGCATCCAGACCCCAGCGACAAGCCCGAGTATTATGATGCAATCTTAAATGGCGTGGAGATATTCAAGATAAGTGATCCGAAAAGCAACCTTGCAGGGCCTAATCCAACCCCCGGTCCAAAACAGAATGTAGTTGACCCATCATTGGCTTTGCCGTCTCATCGAGGTCATTCGAATAACCAGAAGGCAATTATCGCTGGGGTAGTCAGTGGTGGAGTGGCTCTAGCCCTTATTATTGGTTTCTGTGTTGTTGCTGCTTCACGTCGTCATAGGCATGGAATGTATACGAATACAAGTGATGGTCCATCAGGATGGCTTCCTCTCTCATTGTACGGAAATTCGCACTCTGCAGGTTCAGCAAAGACAAATACTACAGGGAGCCACGCTTCCTCTCTTCCTTCAAACCTTTGCCGCCATTTCTCATTTGCTGAGATCAAGGCTGCCACAAACAACTTTGACGAGGCTTTACTCCTTGGGGTGGGAGGATTTGGCAAAGTTTACAAGGGAGAAATTGATGGTGGGACAACTAAAGTTGCAATCAAGCGTGGCAACCCACTATCTGAGCAAGGTGTGCATGAGTTCCAGACTGAGATTGAAATGCTTTCCAAACTTCGACACCGCCACCTTGTTTCTTTGATTGGTTACTGTGAAGAGAACTGTGAAATGATCCTAGTTTATGATTATATGGCTCATGGAACATTGCGTGAACATCTATACAAAACCAAAAAGCCTCCTCTTCCATGGAAGCAAAGGCTTGAAATATGCATTGGGGCTGCCCGCGGTTTACACTATCTCCATACGGGTGCCAAACACACTATTATTCACCGGGATGTGAAGACAACAAACATTCTTCTAGATGAGAAGTGGGTGGCGAAAGTTTCTGATTTTGGATTGTCAAAAACTGGCCCTGCGTTGGATCATACTCATGTGAGCACTGTTGTTAAAGGTAGCTTTGGCTATTTGGATCCTGAATATTTCAGAAGGCAGCAGCTAACTGACAAGTCTGATGTTTACTCTTTTGGAGTTGTCCTCTTTGAAATCCTTTGTGCTCGTCCAGCATTGAACCCTACACTGCCAAAGGAGCAGGTGAGCCTGGCAGAGTGGGCTGCACATTGTCACAAGAAAGGCATCCTTGATCAGATTATGGATCCTTATCTGAAAGGGAAGATAGCACCAGAATGCTTCAAAAAGCTTGCGGAGACTGCAATGAAGTGTGTGGCTGATCAGGGAATTGAGAGACCATCTATGGGTGATGTGCTGTGGAACCTGGAGTTTGCCTTGCAGCTACAGGAGAGTGCAGAAGAGATTGGCAAGGGAATTGATGAAATGGACATTGAGGAGGGGAGCTATGAAGTAACCTTTAAAGGCGAGAAAGATCCTAATGCAAGCCCTGGTTTTGATGTAACGGATTCTAGGACAAGCGGGATGAGTATGAGCATTGGTGGTCGCAGCCTAGCTAGTGAAGACTCCGATGGGTTGACACCTAGTGCTGTTTTCTCACAGATCATGAACCCTAAAGGGCGCTGAGATGAGAAGTGCAGAAGTGATAGCATTTGGCAAGAGCTTAGCCAGAATCCGGTCAATATACTTGCTGTTGTTACTCGATCACAACGTAATTAAAATTTGGGTTTCTTATCTTTGTGGCATTCATTTACTTATTATAGTATTTTTGGTTTTTATTCCTTTGACTCTGATATGTTTTGATCAAGTCGATTGTTGTAATTTGTACCTAAAATTTCATGAAAAGTGTAAAAGATAAAGCGTTCCACTGTCATTTGCATTAGCTGATTTTCCTGGTTATGACATATGCTTATTTATTTCATGATAAAGTAAACAATCTTTGCCCTTGCCATTGCTATTTCTATTTGCTCCCCATTTAGTTGATGGTTGAGAGCATCAGAACATGGGAGGAAAGAAAAGCTAAGCCAAAAGAAGACAAAAGCGAGATGAGATCCATGTGGGTGGCGTGGGGCCCTTGCTAGTTTGGTATTATGTAAACGTCCATTGTTCATGACATGACAGTGACATATTGGCTGTCCCCTTTGTTTAGCTGGAACATATTTGAAATTGGAGAAAAATGTTAGCCAGGAAAATAAGGATGAGAATGTGAGGTTAGCTGGCGAAACGTGGGATAGTATTGGTGGCAGAGCTGTCTTTCGCATATCTGCCTACCTGTTAATCCATCCTATATAATCATAGATATGACTTTGTATACGCGGCGTCCATATGAAAGTTTTGAATAAAAATAAAATGGACATTGTAATGTGATAGGAAAGTCCATTTTATGGTATCAACACAGTTTTTATAAATTTTCGACATAGATTCTTTGAACGTTGTTTAGCTATAATAATAAAATAAGAGATTTGGGAGTTCATACTCTACGATGGTAAAGATGTTGGGGGGTCCACTCCAGCTGGATATGTTGAAGACTTGGTTTGAGGTTCATTTCAGTTCGGTACGCCCAATTGTAATAACATAACACAATCAGGTCAAAGAAAACAACTTTTGTATTTCGGATGAATGTTTCGTGCTTTGAAGAATAGAACGAACCGACCAGAAGCAGCTTAACCAGATTATTGATAAACAATGGGCCGTTGTCCGGTGATGCAACCAGGAAGATTTCTATATACATATA
>JBBYHM010000003.1:9363342-9381522 GCA_038381775.1 Adansonia rubrostipa | reverse complement strand
AACCTTAAACCTTAAACTCTAAACCTCAACATCAACCCTAAACCTTAAACTCTAAACCTTAAACCCTAAACTTCAAATCTTAAACCCTAAACCATAGGCCCTAATCTTTAAATCTTAAGTCTAAAACTCTTAACCTTAAACTCTAAACCTTAATCCTAAACTCTAAACAATAAACAATAAACCTTAAACCCTAACTTTAATCCTTAAAACTTTAAACCTTAAACCTTAAATCTAAACTTTAAACCTTAAACCTTAAATCTTAAACCCTAAACTTTAAACCTTGGTTCAACCGATTTCATCGATCGATTCTGTTTTTTAATCCATGTCATTAGTGAATTAATGAGGTGATACCATCTATTTCTTGATTTGATATATTCTTGGTATATCAAAAATAAATTCTTAATATATATGAAATTTTTTATTACCATTAGACCTGTTCACTAATGACAACCCCCAAACCCCAACCTCAAACTCCAAAATCCAAACCCTAACCTCAAACCCTAAACTCCAAACCTCGACCCGAAACCCGAAACCCGAAACCTCGAACCCCAATCCCTAAACCAACCTTAACCCTAAAACCCCAACTTCAAACCCTAACCCCAACCCCAAGCCTTAAAAACCCTAAATCTTAAACCCTAAAACCCCAACCCAACCCTAAACCCCAACCCATAACCTCCAACCCCCAAACCCTCAAACCCTAACCCCAACCCCAACTAAACCATAAACTCTAAACCCAAAACCTCCAACCCCAAACCCCAACCCCACCCTAACCCCAACCCTAAACCTTAACTCCTAACCCTTAAACCCCAAACCCAACCCAAAACCTTAAACCCCTAACCCAAAACGCAAAACCCCCAACCCCAAACCCCACCGTAAACCCAAAACCCCACCCCAAACCTTAAACTCCAAACCCCAAACCCAAACCCCAACCCCAACCCAAGCCTTAAACCTTAAACCTTAAACTTCAAACCCCAAACTCTCTTAAACCTCAAACCCTAAACCCCAACCCTAACCCTAAACCCTAAATCGATGCAGCATCAAAAGATTTAACCACTCCCACCCATGGTTTGTCTATGATCAAGATGGAATGTTTTGTAAGGTGTCCAATAAATAAAACAGGGTCTCGGAGAACAATTAAATCAAAATTATTTTTTCTACTAATATGTTTAGACTCTGTTTGATGACTATCTCTCAACCAATGTTTCCATTTCATTTTGGTAAGAGAACCTTGAAATTTTGACAAAGCTACATTTACCAACTCAATTTCATCATCTTCATCTACAGCCTTCCCAAAATCAATTGAACACATTGCCCAGCAATTACAAATGCTTAATGAGAAATAAATTAAGCAGTCATAAAAATGTAATTTTTCCAAGGCATGCAACATAATTATTTCAAGCCAACCCGCAGCTTTTTATTGCAAAACAATCTACCTGGAAAAAAGAGAAAGAAAAACAGAACAATAAACGCCAAACAATTAGCCACGATGCATGTTTCTCCATGTCTCCCACTAAACATAAGAATAACTCCCGTGAAGTTATAAATGAGATCTCCAAAATGCCTGAAGCAATGAAAAAAGCAAACTTAATCTGCCCCTAAAATTTGGTGGTAGATAAGCTGGTCAGTTCGAAGATAACATATTGGCAAAATGATAGCACACTAGGGACAAAAAGGTAGAGGAAGAAACCAGTATGTTAGCATCACTATGTGTAAAACCCATTGCTGGAAGCTCAAGATAAAACAGCACAAAATAAAGCACCTATATCTATCATTTATGTCCTACCTCATTCGTGTGCATCACACTGGCTACAATGACAATATAAGTATAGATATGGTATGACAAAAGTAAATGTTAAACTACTGCAGCAAGGTAAATTAAACATGATAAGTATAGCACCTGGCACTATAAACAACAAGCGATGACGATTTTGATTGATGGGAAGATGATGACAGGGAGAAAGATAACCCAACAACCTCCCCAGGAAATTCTTGGTATCTTCTGGGAGCTGCGAATGTATGCTGAATTGACCATTCTCCCAACCGTCTAGCTTCCATATCAAATATATAGAATTGGTTTGAAGATGTTGTGATAATAAGCACATTGTTATTCTGAGGAGGAAAGCCACTAGCAGTAACAGAGGTGCCATCCAATCTTGATATAAACCAGTGTTGCCCACTCCAGAGAAACAAGACTTAATCAAAAGAAAAAAATTAAATCCTAAAACTTTCAACCACCCTTGTCTCACATAGTCATATATAAGTTTAGAAATGGCATTATCAACTAGACAGCTATTATCATTAATTTTTGTCTCAAATGTAATTTCTTACCTTAGTATCTCCAGATTGAATATGTATATATCCCTAAGCAGTTAACCAATGGCCATCACAAATAGTGACCATTTTCGTTATGTGAGGTTCACCAGGGCGTCCTCCCTTCTCATGCAGTAGTTCTGAGCTCTCCAAATCCACAATCTGTAAAACCAAGAGGGTAAGCAATTAACAAAGTTCACACATAAGAAACAAATGTTTTTTTTTTTAAAAAAAAAATGTTTTCTCTTAACTCTCAAACTCTATGTTTTATTATTTAATTCACATAAATAAGCAGAAGTGGAGTTTATGGAGGTTAAAATAGGTTCTATAATTCGCTATTGGAAACTCTTTTCCTCATTTGCTCCAAACATCCAGATTATGTTACAATATAAAAAGTGTAGTAGGGCGAGTACACAAACACATATATATTAGGGCACACAACAGAGAAGCTGGAACCTGTAACAGAATGTTTCTACAGGTAATATTTGAATTACCAAGTTTGGGGTGGAAGATCCGGAGCCTGATTATCCATGAGAAAACAGATGAAAGACCTCACAAACCTACATGTTGATTCAGAGGATGAAAATACCCATTCCACTCTCCTAAAGCAAAAAAAAAAAAAAAAAATGAAACAGGTAAATTGGGGTGAAAATTCACAATTTAGAAACTACAAGGATAATACAAGAAAGCCAAGAAGGTAGGCTTACATAGATCCTTCGATCATGCCCTGCTATCAGCATATGCGACCCATCGGAGGTAAAAACCATAGAATGCGGGAATGGAAGTTCTTGAGAAAGTTTCCTTTACTAATGGTCCATGTACTTCAGCCAGCGTGCCTACTTAGTGCAAATAGGCTCGGTCTGATGCGGTGAAAATAACCAAAAATCTCCCCCGAGTTAGATATCGCACTGCAAATGATCTTTCGACAAGCCTTACTCTTAACCCGAGCCACTATATTAATTGTCACGAGACCCCCACAGAGGCCAGAACCCAAATCAGGAACACGAACACAGAGCACATCTAACCAGTAAGCAGCCTGGACCAAGAGAAAAGAAGTTTGATTGAACCTTGTACTAATGACCAGCTGTACTGGAACTCTCTGGGGTGCAGGGCAAATATCATGTGGAGAGAACCTGGTAAAATCCTTAGCAAAGTAAGCAAAAAGCTTCACATCATCACCAGCAGAGCCAAGCATGGGAACTCCAAAATGAGCCCATTTACCATAACTGAAATCAAGGGCTTCTTCCCCCTGCATCAAATTCTTTTTACCTTTTTCCCCTTTTCATCTTGCAAGTCTTTTGCCTCATCAGATAAAGAACCTAGAAATTAGAAAGACGAATGTTTAAAATCAATAAGCAAAAGTGCACAAATTAGATAACTAATAAAGGTAAAATGCAACTTTAAATTTAATGGAATAAATAAAATAATAAATGCACATGGTATCAAAAACATGAACAGACCTTCAAAACTGATGGGCACTGCCATTGTCAAGGCTCTGACCTCATAGGTATGAGCCCTTACATAACCAACAAATACCCATTTCTTCAATTTTTTTTAAAGAAGATTTTTCATTACCAGACCGAAGCATCTCACTGGAAAGCTTAAAGAATAACATATAAAATGTAGCAACACGATAGACACTAGTGACAAAGATCCAGATTAAATTTAATATGATGCAAACAATTTAAAAAAAAAAAACATTATAGTTGAAAAGGCAAAAACTATACACCTATAATTTCTTTCTTTGTTTTTGTTTTTTAATATTTTGGCCTTTCTTAGAAGAAAGTGTGAAGAGAGCACCCCCTCCCCCCCCCAAAACTCCGGTCCACCCCTTGCCCTCAATAGTTCCATACCTGTCCATCAGATCGAGCAGAGAACACCCTGTTCTGACTTGGAGCTGCTGCCAGTGCCAAGGCATTCACATCACCTTTGTGGACAGAATGTGCTTGGAGAAGAGTTCCATTAGCAACATTCCAAACTTGAACAGAGCCTGGGCTGTCTGCACTAATAACAGTTCCACGCCTGAATTTACCAATAATCCAACCATCAAAAGGAAGCACATTAACCATTGATCATACAGAAACCATTTGACATTTCACCAAATTATGCATCTACATGCACATGCATGTCTCTGTTGAGATAGAAGATTCCACATTTACCTCAAAGAAAAGTAATGACCAAAGGCAAAGCTCAGGCCCACTGCCCAAACCTCCAAGACCAACTATACTCCTGAAAATTTCATGACCCAAATCAACATTCCAGCATCTTATAAATCTGCAAGAATGTTAGCGCAGATGTTACCACAGTAGACAAGATTAAATTGGATCAAAGAAGTGCAAATGCTCTGTGAAGCATTCACCATCAGCTCATAGAATAGAAGTTCAGTGAAATTATAAATAAATAATATAATATCAATCAAAAAAGAAATTAACGATATAAGCATGGCTGGAAACATCATAAGTACAATATGCACCAACATTTTTGCTGTCATATAAAAAAAAAAAAAAAAACCATGTATCATATGGTATCCACTTGATGACAAACTTACCCATCACTACACCCTGAATGTATCCTATTTGACTCATGGCTCCAGGTCACAGTTAGAGAACGTTCAGCAAATTGTATTAGCACCAATATGATCTAAGTAAAACTAAAAGCAATAACCTGGGAAGAACAGTTGCTCATATGCAGATATCTCTCCACTGACCCGAGGCAATGACTTATGGTAGATTAAAAATTATCCAAATCCAAAATAGTGTATATTAACACAGCTCCATCATAACAGGCAATCGCTACACGTCTATCATCCATACATAGTTTCTGATGAACTTGTTCTGAGTCTAAAACATCCTCACTTTCACAACTTTCATCATCAGCGCTATCATTACGTTCATATTTATCATTCAAATATCCATTTCCATAATGATGAGACCTCGGCTCTTCAAGAATTGGCAGTTTATCACTGGGTGCCACATCATCTGCCAGATCGAAACCCCAATTGACTATAGCACAATCTGCATAATTTAATCGCATTAAATAAACAATGAAAACAGATGACTTCTATTCAAGGCTTCCTGCACATTAGAAAGAAGTTAAAGCGAAAGAAAGAAAGAAATGCATTCAAGGGGAGCCTACCAACAAAATCTAACCAACCATATATGACTCTCATCCGATCATAGCAATATCTCTGGAAGAAAATAAGAGGAGCGGCCCTCATAACTCAGGTACTACCACCATTATTCAATAAAATCATAAGAAATTAATCAAAAAGTAACCATTGAAGTTGGAGATGTTCGAATCATTCAATAAAGCCCTGTTGGCTTAAGCCAATAGGTTAATAAAACAGAGATTAACAGAAATTGCAAAGGCGAGGAAAATAAATGAAAAATAACCTTCTGCTTCAAGTCGAAAAGATCCCATTCCGAGACTGAGCCATCAATACTTGAGGAGAACAACCTGCCAGAAGAGAGGCCTTTTGAACCAATACAAGCGACGAAACTCGACAAGTAGAATCCCCATGAATAGTCTACACAAAGTCCCCAACAAATTTAACTAAAACTAAAAATATATATTAACATAATAATAACATGGAAGCAGAAGGTTCTGGATACCAGGTGATGATGCCAGCGAACGGATCCCGTAGAGACGAGCCAAATCTCGAAGGTGACATCCTCACGAGCGGCCGCAACCCGGGAGCCTCCAGGGCTGGTGGCAAAGGCAATAACCGGAGAGGGATTCCAGTCGATTGAGCTGGTTCGTTAAGGTTTGGGGAGCATTGGGGCTGGGGAGGCTGCGATCGTTCGAGGCAGTTTGAGGGTAGAAAACAGTAATAAAATTTAGAGAGCCGCTCATCATATTATATACACCATATACATATATATATATATATAATATATTAGCAAAATAGCCCCACGTAGCGACGGGCGTATATAATGTCCACAGGTGGAAGCCCACTTTTAAAATTTTAAATACAGAAGGCATAACTTTAAAAAATGAATATGCAGAAGGATTTTATTGTAATTTGTATTGTGCGTGTAGGTGCGCGAGTAGAGTGAGAAAGACCGCTATAATGCTGATATGATATATGATGCCCACACAAAGACACGGCAGCTGGTGCGGAGCGGAACGAAAAAACGAAAAAGCTATTCACTGCCAACATTCCTCGGAATGAAATGAAACTCATAGCCCTGTGGAAAGCCGAAGCCGAAGCGGCAGCTGCGATAGCGAACTCATTCCGACATGGGCAACTGTGGCACTAGAGAGGAATCTGCTGCTGTTGTTACTAATCCTCAAGGTTTTTTTTTTTCGTTATTATTATTATTTTTCCAGATCTGAGACCAAGCCCTAGGGAGGGCTTTCCACTTTCGTTTCCTTTTCTCCATTCCTCTGAGTGAAATTGAAATGCTTGCTTTTTTGCAGTTCAACACCTCCCCACGTTATCTGAGAAGAAGCAAAGTCCGAGCCAGAATCGTACCCTATCAGATCTGAGCGACATCGACGACTCTAGAAAAAATGCGCTACTCTATACTAACGTCATTGCCTTCACTTTGTACGAGCTGGAGACTGTTACCAAGAGCTTCCGTTCTGACTACATTCTTGGCGAAGGCGGATTCGGAACTGTCTACAAAGGTTACATTGACGAGAATGTAAGGGTTGGCCTCAAATCGCTGCCTGTCGCTGTCAAGGTCCTCAACAAGGAGGGCCTTCAGGGTCACCGCGAATGGCTTGTACGTTTATTTTATACATTCCTCCTGTATTCTTCTCCCCTACTCTTTTTTGTTTTTCCTTCGGTTTTCAGAAATAAGCCACACAATTGCTCCAATCCTCACGTTTTCCCTCAAATCACGCTCTATCCTCAGACTGAGGTCAACTTTCTGGGCCAGCTCAGGCATCCAAATCTGGTTAAACTCATCGGCTATTGTTGCGAGGATGATCATAGGCTACTGGTATATGAATTCATGTTCCGCGGAAGCCTTGAGAACCACCTTTTCCGAAGTAGGCATTTCTCCACTTCTCTTTTCCCCTTTACTATTTTACGTTGCAATTTGCGCATGATTCGAATGTTGATCCATGCTAATATGCTTATCTTCTTTCCCTGTCTGTCAATTACTCGATTATTACAAATATCTTTCCTTTCCTACTGCTAACACATTGTCAACATCTAGGCTCTACAAACTTTGTTATCTCGTCAAAGAAATCGCCAATTTAGTGTTAATTAAAATAGTTCTGGCGACCAATGAGTACATTAACCTGCCCTTGTAACTTTTTCCTAACTTTGGAGCATCGTAAAATGATTTGGTAAATTACCTTTATGATGAACTAAAACTATTATTAGGATATGGACCAGAACTATTATTATGATGAATCACCTTTATGATGAACTAAAGCTATTATTAGAATATGGAATCCTGTTAGAAAAAGATCGTGAAGCTCCAACCTTATGCATAGGCCTGTGCATGCGAAAAGACTTCATTTACTGTCCTAAGCACCTCTTTGTACAAGTTGCTATTTTAGAAATTTTGTTTCAAAATGTCTCAATGTTTGCAGAGTTGTATGGAAGAGATCAAGACAAGTGCAGTTGATGTGAGAGTCATCTTGAGAGGAATTTAGTGGGGTAATACTTGAATTAGGGTCAATTTTTTAAGCCAACAGAATTTGGATTATTAGCAAATATATTTTTCCTAAAAGGCCTGACCGACAAATGAACTTAAATTATGAGAGACAATCCTCAACATCTCTTTTATATCAAGGCTCTAAAATATCATCTTGATCTATCTTCTCCTAAACTTATTTGACCAATGAGGCAGTCATATAAAGAGAAACATATGCTGTATATGTAAGCCAGCATCTTCCCACTATATTTGTAGCATCCTCCATCATCAACCTATATTCTTTGGGAATTAAAAGTGCCATGCTTATTGCAAAGTTTCCAATTGAAAACCAAAAGCCACTAAATCCTTCAATGGGTTCCTTTGCAGCTTTGCCTCCTCCTTCTGTTTGATATTTGCTATGACTGTTTTTGTCTGTGGTAACATTTCTGTTTACTGTAAACTAAACTTGACATTGCTTTCCTGTGCTATTCAGAGGCGACTGGTCCTTTATCCTGGGCAACAAGAATGATGATTGCTCTAGGAGCTGCTAAAGGGCTTGCTTTCCTTCACAATGCTGAACGACCAGTAATATATAGGGATTTTAAAACCTCCAATATATTGTTGGACTCTGTAAGTATTCGCATTAATCATTCATCAAAGAGCTTCCTCGTGTTTTCTTCTCTCTTAATTGTTGAATTTTTTGTCTCTTTTAATTAATGCTTGTTGATTGGGAAAAAATTATACAACCATGAATCTGATTGATGGGAACTTTATTCCTCCTAAACCATGCTAGTTGGCTCTTGAATATGCAGGATTATACAGCCAAGCTTTCTGATTTTGGGCTTGCAAAAGCTGGACCACAAGGTGATGAGACCCATGTCTCAACTCGAGTGATGGGAACGTATGGTTATGCTGCCCCTGAATATGTTATGACGGGTATGGCCTCCAAAAATCTTAGAAATGTGTAATACATCATTATAACATTTATATTGGAAAATTTGAGTCTGGCCAATTGGGGAAATGAGTTGAGATCCATCTTTGTTAGAAAGAGAGAGAGAGAATAAATTTACTGTGACATCACTTTTTTTTATCTGCCTTACAGAAAGCCTGGGCATGAAAGCATGTTGGGTGCAAGCTACAAGCACCAATAACAATTTAGCTGATTCATCATATAGATAGGTATATAGGGCCTTCAGTGTCGGTGTTATTGATAATTGTACTTTCTACTTCAGCAAAATAATTGCAAATTGGTTCTTACTTCTATTTACGGAGAATTATGAAAACAAATGCAAGTCAATTCACCAGATCATTTTTCTCATGATTGTTGAACAAGATTCAAAGCTATGATTTATGTCTAACAAATTAAAGAGATGTCAATGATATACCTAGTTTGAATCTGAGAAATTCTTCAAGCTGACTATACTGGTTCTGGGACTTTGGTACATTTGAGCATTTATGATATTGTCCACTACATCTCTGGTCTTTTTGCTTCTGATGGTTTCAACAAATGAAGATGCAATTATGTTGATATGCACAGTTAATTATTTCTCTGTCTGTGTAAAATAAGCAGGCCATCTGACTGCCAGGAGTGATGTATACAGCTTTGGTGTTGTTCTTTTGGAGCTTTTGACCGGAAGGAAATCTGTTGATAAGACAAGACCAAGCAAGGAGCAGAACTTGGTTGATTGGGCTCGACCAAAACTGAATGATAAGAGAAAATTACTGCAGATAATTGACCCAAGATTGGAGAATCAATATTCAGTAAGGGCAGCACAGAAGGCATGCAGCTTGGCATACTACTGTCTAAGCCAGAATCCAAAAGCAAGGCCATTAATGAGTGATGTAGTTGAAACGTTGGAACCTCTACAATGCACTGGTGGTACTGCAGGTGAAGTCTCCTCGTCTTTAAATCTAAAACTAAGAGGTGGCAGTGCCGGTCCATTTGCAATGGGTGGGGTTCCAGATTACCGAGTGCGTCACAGATTTCCCAACAATGTTGCTCCTGGTGCCATTTGTATGTTGCCTAATCCAAATTGTTCCCCGGGTGACCCTGCAGCATGCAGGGTTAGATGAAAATTTCTCCTACTTGTACACTTGTTTGGTGTGTCTTGTACGATAACCCCCCTGTCAAGGTGAAAAATTTGCTTGCAAAAAAACGAGGGTGGTTTTGCTTCATTGTACCTAATGTGTATGTTATTCTTGGTGTTGATTATGCTATTCAACTGAAGCTTGTATCACTTTTTCCTTTGCCACTGGAATTACCTGTTTGAAAATTGTTTTCAGCATTAGCATGCAGCTGCAGACTTGTGAGTAGATGCTTTATGCTGTGATTAATTTTGATGAAGGTTTTCATTTGCCACTGGAATTTCCTGTTTGAAAATTGTTTTCAGCATAGCATCCACCGGCTGACTTGTGAGTAGACGCTTTTTGCTGTGATTAATTTTGATGAAGACGGTAGACAATGGAGAATGTTTACAGCAACAATGAGAATGAGAATAATCTACCAGCTTGCGACGATGACAATGAGTTTGCCTTTTTTTGTTTGTTTGCAAAGGATTCTTAAGCTGCTGCTTCTTATCCTGGGGTCTTTTTTGTTGGCCCGATGTTCCTCGCTGAACTTACTAGTAATATGTAGTAGGTCAATAGAACTATGCGCCTGAGTGCAGAGGAAAAGCAAAAGATGGATTAAAGCGAGCGGTAAAAAATCTCCTCCTCCTCGCATGCCTTTTTATTGACCTAACTGGCCAACTTGAACTTGGAAGAGCTAACTCACCGATACTCAAACATGATTGACAAGATTACTATTTTTTTTTTAACCCAAAAGAGTGAAATATAAGCTTCTAACGTTAATAATGTGTATGATCTCGACATTCTCTTTCGTTACCTCGACTGCGATTTACTTGAAACCTTTGGGAAAATGCGGAGGGGCACATACCTATGTCCAAGGCCAATGACAGGCACAGCAAGCATAGGATTCTAACACAAACTCGATTTAATTTTTAACCAAGTCTAAATCAAGCAAGCTCCAGATTGGAAGATTGAGTTATTTTAAGCACTTTGCATAATGTAAAATGTAGTGTTGTTGGTTTCGCATCGCTCCCTATGGAGTCCAAACATTTTCATTTTGTAGCCTCTATGAATATAATTGGCCCTGCTCCTGCTTGAGCGTGATTTATTTACAACTCAAATATGGATTTTGATAAAATAAATATCCATTCCAAAGCATTTGTCTGACCCACTTTATCAACAAATAAATTTCCTCCTCCTTACCTAGGGCTGTCCGCCACGCAAATTTTATCGCTCTCCCTCCCCTCTTTATGCATGCACGCTTCCAATTTGTGGCTCTGTGTACCAATATGGACCGCTGGGCCACCGATCATTGTACCTTTGAAACTACCGATTGTCGTCCTCCTCATTGGTTAATTTGCTGCTTGTCAAGGTATGTTAGTTTCTTAATTAACTTCACCTTAAACGTATACCGAGATAGCTCTTGTCAGCCTAAGCCAGCAGCCATGTTAATTTAGGCAATTGATGATGATAATGATATCCTTGCAGCTAAGGTGGTGAAGGTGATAGCCGAAGCTTCAGCATCAGCATCATCGAATATAAACCCATAGAGCCAACCGAGTATCGCATGCATCACGCTCCAGGTACAGGAAACGCCGTCGCCGGTGACGCAAGGCGAAGGTTTGCTCCTTTTCAGCTGTGCTTGCTGTGCAAGTGCTGCACAACCCGCACCAACGCTGCCTCCACCTGTACGACGGCCATGACTTTCTTCTTTGGCATTGATTGCCAGCTTCCCATCAAGCCCTTTGGAGTTTGTGCTTTTGTTCCCAAGACTTGCAACTGTAGTTCCTATAGTGGCTAGTGGCTAACTAATGCGGCAAGGCACTATAAAAGTAGCAGTTGAATGCAGCCTTTTAAGTTTGTTCCTCGAATTCCTTACAGTTATATTGTTGGGGAGAGAGAGAGAAACTGTAGAAGTTTTTGTTTTTTTCTTCATCCAAAAAAGCTTCCAATTAGATATTAATGCTGTAAAATTGGAAAAATGTTATGCGTAAGTCAAGCCAACCCCACGCAACAAAAAATTGATGTATTCTACGATGCAAACATACATTCACACATGCATATATGCATCATATTCAAAGGCAATATTCTTTTATCTTAAATTTTACAATTATCCATGCTTATCATACATAAAATATTTGGTTTTTTTTTTTTTCTCTTTGTTAATTTATTTTCATTCTAACCAATAATTAAAATGGGTGAGGAGAATAAGGTGGCTTGGCAATTATTATTTGTGATGATATCTTAAATGATTAAAGATGTCTGCTACCGTGAACAACTTATAAGTTATAATAATTGAACAAAACATCACTCCTCTTTTAATTTACGTGATAATTGAGAAATTGTAATATTTTATGTTTAATTGTATTCTGTGTAAATTTTATGAATTTTAAAAAAGTTCGTAATAGGATTAATACATCTTTTCTTGAGAAACTCAAAGTTTGTAGTGGGATCGATATATAAAGTCTATGAAATCTAAACTCAGTTGCAATAAACATGCAGAATATATGCATATAGGAATGCATATGTCATAAAAAAAACTTAATAATGTATTCATATGGATCATAGAAGAAAACAATAATTCGAAGAAATGTACTATGAATGGTTTAAGACGGTATTGCAACAATATTCAGTTGAAATTTGTGATGCTTTTAGGGTTTATTTGTTTCGTAGAAATTAACTTCAAAAAAATAACTTTTGAAAAATTTACATTTTTTAAAAAAGTAAGAGATTTTTTAATGCTTCAATGACTCAATGAAAATATTTTTAATTGTTTGATTATTTTCTGAAAAAAGTATTTTTTTCAAATCATATTTTACTATGATCAATATTTCAAATCATAATATTTCAATAATAATATTTAATGCTAATTATATTAATATTAATTACTTAAAAGAATAATATTTATTAAAACATTAATTATAGTAATATTTAATATATTATTTTGATTAATATAATTAATATTAAAATATTATTTTTATATTTTTCCAATAATAATATTGACATAAATATTAAAATATTAAAAAACTATTTATCTTCAAACTATAACACTAAAATATTATAATAATATTAAATGCATAAAATAATATTATTTATTATTAAAACATTAATTATATAGATATTTTAAAATATTTTAAATATTAAATATTATTATAATTATTAAAATATTATTTTTATTATTATTTATATTATTAAAACAGTAATATTTTTATATTAAAAACATTTATTGTTAAATCTTTATTAAGTATAATTTTTATATATTTATTATTAAAATAACAATCTAAAAATAAATAAAATATTAAAAATACTATTTAAAATTTAAAATATCGATAATGTTATAATTTGTTATTAAAATAATAATGCTGATACATTAAATTATATGTTTAATAAAATATTAAATAATATTGTATTATGTATTATAAAAATGAAAATTTTTATGTTTAATAATATTCAAAACATAAATATTGGAAATTGAAATAATAAAATACTTTTATTTTAAATTTAAAAGTTAAATATATTTTATTAATATAATAATATTTTATTTGTGCTAAGTTTAGTCTTGATATAAAAATAATGTTACTTATAAAGAGCTCTTTACGATTGAATTCTTACGTTAAAAATGATTTTCTCTAACGAAATCAATTCAATGATTGGACAAGTATTAATTACCACTTCCTTGAAGGATTATCATTTGTTCGAAGATTAACTACCAATCCCTTGACATAGACATAAGGGGTTTGAAATTGTTCAAGAAATTCCCTTTGCAAAGTTCAAAGATGAGGGTCGCAATGACATTGGAAGCTTTATTTTATGAAATGTAGGGATAAGTGTAATACTTCATAAAGAAAATGTTGGAACAAATATTGATATTGCTGATCTTGATAGATCCAGCTACATTAAAAACAAAACAATAGGATAAGACCGCACGCCCTGACAATTTTATGTTCACTGGAGGGAAAAAGGAAAATAATGTACCAAGACATGAAACTGATTCCAAAGAATTGTGTTCTCAAAAGTATAATAACGATCACGAAACATATATATATTAACGATCATGAAACACACACACACATATATATATATATATATATATATTAACGATCATGAAACACACAAACATAAATATATATATATATATATGTATTCTAGAAACTCAAGTTACTCAAATAAATGAACTAATCTGACGACGGCTTCTGTATTAGATTGCCAAAAAGTAACAGTACAGGACAAGACATATTTATGTCTGGACTGGGTCAATTGCATATATAAGAAATAACACTCGATGATGTTGATTATGGTTCAAGCGTCCTAGTGGATTGTCGCCAGATGGAAGGAGATGGAGTACAACTGAAACTGATTGAGGGCAGACTTCCACTTACTACACTATTAATTATATTATGCAAATCCCAAGCGCACACGTTCTTCTAAACTTGGCAGATAGTTAGCAGTTATCTGTTGTTCACGTGATAATAAATAAATTAAAATAAATAAATTAAATTATTAAGATAAAATTATAAAGTAAAATTTAATTTAGTTTAATTACTCTAATGATAAAAGTTTAATTTTACTTCAATAACTAATTAGAATATAGATTTTTTGATGGTAGGATACAACTCTGATTAGTTTTCTAGTATAAGTCCCTAGTCTAGTCTATAGAAATTCTCTATGCAACATCATAAGGTAATTATCAAGAAAATGATATAGACTAGAAAGCTTATACGAGGTGTTCGTTTTCATATATTTGGAGTGAGTCTGGGTTCTTGATCAACAATGGCTAGAGGTATGTTTTATTTAAATTATTACATGTGACATTAGAGCTAGGCTTTCTAGTCTTGTTCTTCAGATCATCCAGTGAGATTCGTTAAAGACGAATTTTTTTTCATGCATATATTGTTTATGCAATTAAATAATTCGTATTAAGGATAAACGAGTTATAATAAATATAATAAAATCATGAAATTGAATTTTTAACATTCTATAATTAATTTCGTAATTTGTATTTACGCATCAAAATATATTACCTGAATATACTATGAATTTGTATGTATATTTTGTGTATTAAAATATAATCACAAAATTTTCGATTACTTCATGTAAAACCAAAATTGTTAGAGGGTTTTAATAGATTAATCATCTATCTATGTTATTAAACCTTAAAATTAAAGGAAAGATGAATAAACAAGAAAATTTTGTGTTATATTGAAATGGGTCTAATATTGTTTTATAGAATTCAAGTAATCTTGAATGTTCGATGATGATTTTTATGTTTTTTATCAAAATTGATGCATGGGTCATGTAAATCTAGTATAAACACATGCTTTTAGGCCTTTAATTACATGAAATATAGATTAAAAACACAAAAATATGAGCAAAAAGAAGAAGCAGACCCGAACTAGGTCAGAAAAATCCAGTTGGGTCCTGCCCGGCCCAGTTAGAGGATGAAGAAAGCCCGGGACAAAATTCAGACGAAGCCCATGCACATGACCCAAGGTTGTTTTGGTTCTGGTTTTTTCAGACTTAAATATTTTATGATTTTTTTATTTTTTTGGTGATTTTTTTAAATTTTTTAGATCACGTAAAGTATTTATTATTTAATATTAATGTTCAATTAAATAATAAATATGTTTATGCATAAATAGTCTATGATTTTTATTTCATGATAACATATTTTGACATGTTGAAAATATTTTAGCAGTATGTACTCTCCCTAGATAGTGTCCAAAAATTCGTACTCTTAACCTAAAGATTAAGTTTATATATATATGATAAAGTTTGTTGTTGAAATTACAATATAAATGTGCACATCTATATGTCATGAAATAAATACATTTTGATCTTGTGCATATTTTTATGTGACTTAAGGATGTATGTCATATATTATGTCATGATATTTTTAAATCAGTTATAGCATTACAATTAAAAAAAAATATTCTGTTATAGTATGTAAAGTTTTACTACATAAAAAATTGATATTATTAAAGAACTAAATCACTAGCTTGGCATTAGCTAAAGCATTTTAAGTTATATGATTTAGATAAATTGGTAGTTATTTAAAAGAAAGAATTTTTCTTTAAATAGCTATGTATAGTAAACATCAATAAAGTTTTATTCCATTAATTTATTTGGTATATATTTGGTACATAAAGAATTGATGTTATTGAGGAACTAAATCACTAGCTTGGCATTAGCTAAAGCATTTTAAGTTATATGATTTAGATAAATTAGTAGTTATTTAAAATAGAAAATTTTTCTTTAAATAGCTACGCATGGTAAACATCAATAAAGTTTTATTCTATGAATTTATTTGGTATATATTTGAGTTATTAAATCATGTATGCAATTATTTATAGTATATATATATTATGTTATTATAAAGAATGTAAATCAATTGCTTTAGAATGGCCATAGCATCTTAAGTTGATTAATTTAGTGAAATTAGTAGTTATTTAAAATAAAAGTTTTTTTTGAATAACTACATATGAAGAATGACATTAATATGTAATTATTTATATTATAGTTGCAATAAATTAACATGATTTAATATTATATTCCGCTGCAATTATTAATATGCAATAAAGAATTTTGCATATATTAGGAATGTCATTATTAAAGTTCTA
Source organism: Adansonia rubrostipa (assembly GCA_038381775.1). Classification (NCBI taxonomy): domain Eukaryota; kingdom Viridiplantae; phylum Streptophyta; class Magnoliopsida; order Malvales; family Malvaceae; genus Adansonia; species Adansonia rubrostipa. Next base: position 9,364,937 of record JBBYHM010000003.1, on the reverse strand, counting down.
AATTGCTAGCTTAAGAGTAGCCACAGCATCTTAAGTTGGTTGATTTAGATGATAATTATTAGTTATTTAAAATAAAGTTTCCTTTAAATAACTACATAAGAAAATGACATCGATAAAGAATATTGTGATATGCAATAAGTTTTATGCATGCATGTTGGATGTTATTATTAAGTTTCTAAACTATTAACTTTAGAGTAGCCACAGCATCTTAAGTTAATTGATTTCGATAAAATAGTAGTTATTTAAAACTACATAAAGAAAATGACATCCATAAAGTTTTAGACCATGAAATTAGTTATTTGGTCCAACAGAGAAATAATTAATTTTGTAAAATGATTAAAGGATAAAACAATATATAACATTAAAGTTAATTTTTTTTAGACTCACAGGTATGGATTATTTAATTTTGGTATTTTAAAGCTATTGTTTTATCAATGAAGTTATGTAAATCCATATGCATGATACACTTCTACCGACAAGAAGGTTTGGATTTACATTTGAATATAAAATATTTTATTCAATTAAAAGTATAGTTCCTTGCATTTTGCAGCAATTTTTACTACTGTGATTAATAAGGCTATTATAATAAAATCTATTTGGTGATTAAAAATTACTCTAATAAAAGAGTAAATTAAGCTATTTTGGGTGTAAGGACCTTGACTTAGTGTTTCGAATGGACAACTTGTCCTCAACGAATAAAGTGAACAAAAGAAAAATAGATTTTGATCTACAGTGGGAGCAATCTAACCATTTAAGGATGATGTACATCAAATCCTATATTAGTAAATCAATTTGGATTTCATCCTAATTGCTATAAGGTCAAGGATTATTGCAAAGCCACTAAAGACCAAATTATTAAATCTAATAAGGTTTTGGCTATCACCCTAATAAGGAAGCTTTCAGGTATAAAGTGCAACAATTCTAAAATTATGCATAAGCACATTATGAGATTTGAGAGACATTGTTGCTTGATTTAAATCTTCGGAATTGAGCTTTTCAAGTAAATCTTTCTTCACTTTCATATTCAACTTTTTTCCTAATGAATATGACCATGAGAAACACATATAAAGAAAATGGTCTATCAACGAACTCTCAGTTATATGTGTTCAAAAGGAAAAGAGATTAAAGAATGAGAAACTAGATTCAGTTAGCCTAGTAACTCAAGGTAAAAAGTGATAAATAGGTAATAAAGGTGAAGAAGGGAAAAATGCCAGTAAAAAAAATGGCATCAAGTCCTTAATTTTGTTTTAATTCAGATACATAAAGAATAATTGCCTAAAGTATAAAAGGAACTCGAAAATAAAGGTAAACTCATTTTGTATGAATCTCTTTTAGTGATGTTCTTAATAACATATGGTGGTTGGACTTATGTTTAATAAATTATATTTCTATAACTATTTAAGGTTTCATAAAGTTAAGAAACCAAAGGAAAAGTGGGAAGAACATCTATTACAGAAATCATTAAGGACTATCAGGATCATTTTTGAAATTAAGATTTGTTTTAAAATTTAAAAAGGTTTTATCTTTTATTTTAAAAATTTTCTTAATTAAAAGAGTTTTGAATTTAAATTTTTAAACTCTATTGTTGAAATTTC
>JBBYHM010000003.1:9339963-9363242 GCA_038381775.1 Adansonia rubrostipa | reverse complement strand
AATTATCAATCTTTTTTTTTTGAAATTCTTCTTTAAGTAGTTGGACAAAAATAACCTTATAAATTTAAAAAATACCTATTGAAATTATACTATTTTTTTTTGAAATTATATTTTTTATTTTTATTTTTTTATAATAATTATCAATCTGTTTGTTCTTGAAATTTTACTATTTCCCTTTTTGAAATTATTGTTTTTAATTTTACTTTTTTATAATAATTATTAATCTGTTTTTTTTCTGAAATTATTTCTTTAAAAGTTGGATGAAAATACCCTTACAAATTTTAACAATACCATCTCAGTCCTGAACTCAAAAATAATAGTAGTTATAGGAGATTATAGATGTGTAGTACTATATTTATATTTATAAAATTCTGAAGGCAGGGCAAGTTAATAATTTATATATTTTGAGTTGATAGGATGCACATTTCTATTTCAATACCACCAAAGCAGAAATGAATACATAACCCAAACAAGACAGTTTAATAAAATCTAATCCCAAATATTTTACATCTCCTAATCCTACTCTTTCTATATATATAAATTAAGAAATACTTTTCCTGAGGTTTGAAGAATTATGGACAAAACATGGCATAGTCTTTGATATATTTATATATATATATATATATATATATATTTCCTTGCGACTGGGTCTTAAATTTGTTGCAAGTTTAGAACTTGAGCTATTTAGCCATATGATGGAGCGCCCTAGCTTCAAATTATTCACTCATCACCCTTTTACTACTTGGTTTCTTGTCTGCACAAATTCCAACTCAAAATTATCTATCTGGATCAGTTTAATAACCTGAAAGACTTTTTCGTTTTTTTGCTAGTTCAATGATTTCAGTCTGTAAAACAAGTGGAAGGAAGGGGAGGCTGCTTTATCATCGTATCATATTTTGGAATATTCTATTGACACCCTGGGAAGTCGGTTGATCTGATAAGAAACAACCAGTCATGTTACTTGAGATTGAGACACTAAAGCAAAAGAGACAGGATTGACGATTAAATTCCCAGAAAAAAAAACCACAAGGCTTACCAGTTACCACAACTAATTGGATGGTATTCATGGGCTTGCTCATAGCTTCCCTGCACGTCATTTGGCTGTGGGTTTGAAATAATTGCTTACACAATATATGACAAACAATCCCATGATAGGACAACGACAAATTAGCATCCTCTATGAACAGGATTGAACATTAGTTACTCATTATGCTTATTGAAAAATGCTATAATATAAATGCTATTCGAGTATCTAAATGAATAAAATAATCTCAACATAGATTTACTGCCAAAAAGCATTAAACCCCAAAAACTGTAGTGTTCATTTGCTACTTTAAGTGGCACTATTACTTCTTAATTGTAATTTCTTCTTAATGTCCATTCCAAGTCAAAACCAAATGGATGCAAAAGAACGAGACGAAATCATGGGAATTGGACAATAGAGGGTTATAAAAGGGGTTTTATTTGATTACAACTTCAAGAATGTCCGCCCCATAAGCAGGCCAGCAGCCAGGCCTGAGGTATTAACTTTCATTCAAGAGGGTAATAAAAGGGTTTTCACAACGCTTGGTTGGATGAAATATATAGTATTGGTAGCAATGCAGCATGCGTTCATCCGATGTCAAATGCTACTCTTATGTGTTGAATGTCTCTTCACACACTTTTCTTTCCTTGTTGAAGCTTAACCCCCTTATATTCCTTACCCCTTACTCTCGCTAGCTACGCTTCCTTCTTTAATTCTATTTTTCCTAACTTCATAAAGTTATTGTCGATGTATCAGCTTGTTGCATTCTTCTCTTTGGAAGGTTGGATGAAGACTCTGAAAGATTTTTCAAGATGAGCCTTTTCCTGTTGGCCGTATCTACTTGAAGGGTAGTGGTTTGGTCTTTGATCACTCTGGCCAGCTAGCATTATGTAATCTATGTAGAACAAATCTAGCACTTGAAAATGAGGCAACATACCATCTTGAAACCTTTGGTCTAGGTGCGGACGGCCTGTTTTTTGTTGCTTGTTGAAGCTGAAGCAGAAGATGGTTATTAACTCGGTTCATGTGTATTAAAGTAGGTGCCAAATTGGTTCCTACCATCAGTAGCTCTGCCTAGGATGATGGTAGAAACTTGCTTTTCCGTGCTGCTGCTATTGCCGGTATTGTTGGTGTTTTTCTTGTTTTATGGTTAGGCATACCATTAAACCAAAGGGGGAGAAGAAGCAGGAGGTGGTGGTATCTCTTTTGATAAGTTTCAGAAATCTGGCGGGTAATTACTTCTTCCTCCATATTCGTACGTAGTATTTGTGTTTTAACTTCAAGTGTGAACGGTTATAAATGCCAACCTTGCCATCATAGTATAGCATCAAATGTTTTTTTTTTTTTGGTTTGGTCTACCTTCCAATCATAACTTATGGCCTCTAGAATTTTTTCCTCAAGTGTAAAGTGCTTTTCCAAGATTTCTTTTCCCTTTTTTTTTTGGATAGTTAACTTTGTGTCGGCGTCCTTAATTTTATTTTGGCTATTAAATTAACATGAGTACCTGATGCGCTTTAGTAAATTGCTGCACCTCAACGCATTTCAGGGAGAATTAATTATCTCTGGGTTTGAGGGCATTTCACCTCGAACCATAATTCATTCGTCGATTCCATAATCAGTTTGGATATCCACTTAGTTTCACCCTAACTTCTTCCTGATCATGGATAGATCACCCAAGTTCAAGTCCATAAGCAATCAATGACAATTGCCCTATGAAGACTCACTTTTTGTTACAGCTCTGGTGGGTTCCCTTAACCAAGCCACCGCTTATGAGTCACCGGCTCATTCTTCAACAGACACACAGTCAGAGCCCAGGGTTCCTCTCACTGCTTAGAAGCTTGCGGTTTCATGTTCTATTTCATCCCCCGATGGGGATTCCTTCCACCCTTCCCTTACCGTACTATTTTGTTATCGGTCACCCTGGAGTATTTAGCCTTGTAAGGTGGTCCTTGCTAATTCACACGAGATTCCACGTGGCCCATGCTACTTGGGTCAGGGCATAAACTAGTGATGCTTTTAGTTACTAGACTATCAATATCTAGGGTTTGGCACTTCACAGCTTTGCCTATTAGCACAATGCTTTTATTGCTCTGCCACAACCCTGTTTTAATGATTTAGGCTACTTCCATATTCAACCAAAACTGATTTTTTCCTAATTTCCTTATACAGAGGCAACTCCTCCACCCACCCCCTTATGCGAGGAAGAAGTTAATAGCCATCAACTGTTATTATTAGTTGTCAATGAAGGTTCTTAAGTCTGTTGTTAGATGTTAATCAATGATTCTTGATTGTAATTGCATTCTATGAAGGATATATAATCTATACAAAAAAAAGGGATGATCATTAATACAATAACTACATTCCTACATCATTCATCTATTCTCTCTTCCCTATTCTTTGTTCCTTTATTTAATTGTACATGTATTGTTTGAGAGTATCCTTCAACTTAGCTCTCTTACGTGTATTAACATCATCGTCATTCGAGATTTACGCACACGATTTTGGTATCAGAGCCACGATCTTAGTACCATGGCAGACATAACAAGATCCCATGACCTGTGAAGATTAGAAGAAATCATTAAGGAGTTGGTGAACAAAATACGAGGGCAAAAAACAATTAAGAAAGGGTCATAGCATTCCTCAAAAGTGATATTACAACCCTTAATGTGCAACAAACGATACCAGAACCTGCAACCAATGTTCAGACAAACAATAGCCAATATTTCTCACAAGCCAATCCAAGGTTGACTTTTCTCGTTTTAATGGTGAAGATCTGAAGGGGTGGTTATACAAGTGTCAACAATTTTTTTAAGTTGATCACACACCATAGGGAGCTAAAGTAAAGTCGACAGTCATCTACCTTGAAAGGCAAGCCCTCCAATGTCACCAGAATTAAGTCAGTTACAAGGATGGCAATGAACCAAGTAACTGGGATACCTAAGTGCAAGCCCTTGAAACAAGACTTGGAGATAAGTGGTACAATAACAACATGACAAAACTGTTGAGTCTCAAATAGAGAGGTACGGATGCTGATTACCAAAATAGATTTGAGTTACTGTTAGGTAAGGTTGATGTATCATAAATTTATGCTATTTATTTCCTTCTGAATGGCCTAAAAAATGTGATTCAACGGTTAGTTAGAATGTTTATGCCTAAAACTTTACCCTATGCAATTACACTAGCCCAATTGCGAGGAACGACCTTCAAATCTTTACATCAAGAGCTTACCCAGAGCAAGAAGAAACCACCTCTTCTACCTACTAATAATTCTATAAAATAGAGTTATTATATCTCATTATTCATATTAAATTAACTAAGTCTTAGATATTTTTATTTAAAATTTTATTTATAGTAGTATTATTTTATATATTTTTAGTGATTTTTAATTTAGTATTATTTACTTTTCTTATATTTTAATTGCTTAGTTATTTAAATTTTTTTTATATTTTTTGTAGGTCAAAACTTAAATGAGTTTTCAAAAGTACAATAACATGATCAAGAAGTAAAATGGACTCAATCAAAAAAAATGATTAAGTTTTGCAATTTTCAAAAATAATATTTTCAAACTACTTAGAGACCAAGTTTCACCCTTAGGGTTTTACTTATAAATAGCTTTTAAGATTTAGAGAGATTATATAGATAATCCCATATATTCTATAGTTTTATTTTTCTCTAGTTCTTGGAAGAGGAGAGAAGCCACCATAATATTCAAGAAGCTATAGAGATTTTAAAAAAGCTTGAAGATCAAAGAATCGATCAATTTTAGTTTTCTCTTGCTCTTTACTCTTTTTGTCTTTCTTGTGTTATTTATGATTGTGAAACCTCTTGCTTTTATATTTTACATATTTATTATGAACTAGATTTATTTTTTTAGGGTTGCAATGGAACTCAGCATGTAATTTGGATTATTTTATTTTATTTTATTTTCTTGATTTAATGATATTTTAGTTATTTGTTTAATCTCATTTTTAATGCTTCTAATTGCTTGATCACCAATTAGATTGATTTGTTAACCTTAATGAACTTGGAAAAGGGAATTTTATGTTTAAACCTAGATTGAATAAACTATGGTTCATATTCATTTATTAGGATGAATTGATCTGCCTGTTAGATAGGATTATACGAGCATGCCATGAGTTTCTTTTAATTCAATTTACATAGAAATATAGTAAATTGATTAAGAGAGATATTTTTATAAGACCATCAGAAGATACTTATAAATAAATTAAAACTCTAAGTTAACAACTCAATATTATTAGTAAGAGAATATGTTTTATTCAAATAAAGTGTTGAGGGAAATTGTAATCCTAAGCTTCTATTATTTATTGCTTTATTATTTTTAGTAATTTTTAATCGATTGTATAAATAAGATTAAATTATTTTAATTTTAGTACTTAATAAATTTAATATCAATTCTTAGTGGGATCGACACTCTACTTTATCACTAAATTACTTGTTGCGATATATGTACTTGCGTGATTAATTTCGACGACACCTGCACCAACAGCCTTACCAAGAAACACGATCAAAAACCCCCTTCTAATAAACACCACTGTTACGAAAGGCCTTATAACTCAATTAAGATCGAAACCAGTTTTGAACTTGATGAAAAGAAGGCAAAGGGTTTATGTTTTTGGTGCGATAAAAAGTATGAACTGGGTCATGATTGTAAGAAGAGGCAGTTGTACCTTATCGAGGTTACTAAACTGGGGGAAGATATTGGTAGGGAGGAGAGAGGAGATGTGCTAGAAGAGGATGAGGATACTCCCCAAATTTCAGTGCATGCTATTTAGGCATGGTGGTCAAAGGATACAATACTATTAGGGTTATTGCACATGTAAAAAAGAGGGCGCTGCATGTTTTGATTGATTCCGGAAGCACGCACTTAGATCCATATATTGCCAAGAAATTAGGCTGCAAGATAGTTCATATCAGACCTTTGAAAGTGATTGTGGTTGATGGCAATAGCTTGGCCTCTATAGCTGAGTGTAAAGGGCTAACTTAGACACTGCAGGGAACAACCTTCACTGCGGATGTGCTTTTGCTTCCTCTAGGCAATTGTGATATGGTGCTTGGGGTCCAGTAGCTTGAAACATTGGGGAAGATTAAATGGGATTTCAAACAGCCTCGAATCAAATTCATCATCCAAGGAAAGAGACATGTTCTTAGAGGTAGTATACAGCCAGTGAAACTTAAGACAGTGAATGGAAAGCGGATTAATTAAGTGCTGTCTGGCAATCGAGAATGCTTGTTAGTACAATTGTGTAGTCTGCAGCTACGCCAGGAACTAACCTTGCTGTGTGCTTTCAAGGAGCCAGAGATGGTTGAAGAACAGATTCCAAAAGAAGTACTAGTTCTGTTAGAAACTTATGCCCTAATCTTTCAAGAACCTCACAGTTTGCCACCACGCAGAGGTCATGATTACCATATACCTCTTAAAGAAGGAATTAATGCCATCAACTTGAGGCCCTATACAGCATAGCAGCAGTCCATTTTCTTCCCTTGTGGTGCTGGTAAAGATAAAAGATGGTAGCTGGAGGATGTGCATAGATTACGGGGAACTTAATAAAGGCACTATTAAAGAAGGAATTAATGCCATCAACTTGAGGCCCTATACAGCATAGCAGCAGTCCATTTTCTTCCCTTGTGGTGCTGGTAAAGATAAAAGATGGTAGCTGGAGGATGTGCATAGATTACGGGGAACTTAATAAAGGCACTATTAAAGACAAGTACCCTGTCCCTCTCATGGAGGAGCTCTTGGATGAGTTGCATGGTTCCACCTTGTTTTCCAAGATTGACTTGAGAGCAGGTTACCATCAAATCAGGATGTACCCATCGGATGTTCATAAAATGACATTCCAAACTCATAATATCCATTATGAATTCTTGGTTATGCCTGTGGGGTCGATTAACCCCCCCTCTACCTTCCAAAGTCTCATGAATGACATTTTTACGCCCCATTTGAGGAAGCTCATTTTAGTTTTCTCGATAACATACTGATCTATAGCAGAAGGTTGCAGGATCATTTACAGCAACTGGAATGTACTTTTAAACTGTTGCAACAACATTCCTTGTTGGCGAAGAGAAGTAAGTGTTTATTTGCTCAATATAAGACCGAGTACTTGGGGCATTTCATTTCAGCAGGGGTGTCTACTGATCCTAGAAAAATATCTGCCATTCAAAAGTAGCCTGTTCCAATAACTGCTAGCCAGCTGAAAGGGGTTTTGGGGTTAACAGGGTATTAAAGAAGAGTCATTAAGAACTTTGGCCTTATATGCAAACCCTTGACTGATTTGTTATAGAAAAAATCAGTTTGGGTGGAATAAAGAAGCTGGTGTGGCCTTTTAGAGGGATTGGGACAGTATTGATGCAAGGGGTTCATCCGTTGGGAAAGGACAGAAAGACAGATGGCTCATCAGCCATGCTCAGGTTAGTTAACATATATATATATATATATATATATATATATATCTATATATACATATATATATATATATAAAGTATTAAGTGCTAAACAAGATCACCTAACTACATTTAATTCAAATTTAAGATTTCTACACTCTGAATTTCTTTTGGCACCACTCAGCCAGCGGGCCTAGGAATTTGATTACTTTAAAATTTCCAGGAGAGGTACGTAGCTTAATAACAAATGAAATTCAAATCCATCCCTATTTAGATGTTGGCAAGTTATGAACATCTAACAAGCTGCTGATATTGACAAATGATATCAATATGAAGATAAAAATTGTAAAAGCACTCCTTCACAGCGCTTGTGTACGCACAGTTATGCCTCACTTCATTGCTGTGGGGCTCAGTGACATAAGCTGTGACCTTGGCCTTTCAAAGAATTGAAGATTCCAACTAATCTGCTCAGGGCATGAGGCCATCAACACTGACTGACTAGGATGGAAATAAATACCAAAAGGAACTGCCTGCTGGTTCTAAGTTCTAACAGAGCATTGGATTGGCACTTGGCACAGTTTTAGAAGAGTACGTTAAGATAGAGAATAATCCATCCTGCCATGGAGAAAACTGCAAAAATATGAACCCAGAACAGCACAGCAGCTGCCTCTTTTCCACAGCCTCTTAAATTAGCAACAGCACCTGCAGACAACCAGAGAAGGAAAAAAAGTATCAGTACCAATACCTGTTCTATTGTGGACCAAAAAGATTTAGAATTATACTATTATCTGGTAAATTTCCAAAATTTAAATTTGGACAGAATCATTGATCCAGTTGATGTTAGACTAAATAGACGCAATCCAAGGAGAAATCAGATATTTACTTCTCATTAACCAAATATAACGATGGTCTAGAGACCTCATATGAGGCTATAATGTAATGTGACGTCTATATATATAAATATATATACTATATGCACAGATTTGTATTCCTTCAGATTCTAAGTACATATTTAGATTGAATTGAGTTTATACCAGAAAGCACAGATGTTGGCATTGAATGCTGAAGGAGTAGCACAAATCGGAACATCTTATCACCAGCAGGAAGGAAACCAAGTTTATCAGCTAGCATTACAATGCCAAGTCCTGCAGCAGGCACCAAGCATAAACGTGCAAAAATGATAGCAACAAGTGTTCTTAGCCCAATTCTTGAACTTCCTGTCCCTGGTCCTGCAAATGGAACACGGAAGGCCAGAATTCTTTAAAATTCTTCCCAAAACAAGGAGCGAGAATCATGAAACATCAATCAAATTAAAACAACTTTGCCCCATATACTTAAAACCATGTGGCAACGAAGTTGATGGAATAAGAACAAGGCCTAAAGGCGACCAGCACTAAGCAAACTTCCATTTAGGTATATAATTAAACAAAAGCCACGAAGATGTTCAACTTGCCATCAACAAGGTTGCCTCCTAATGCCAACAAAATGCATGGAATCATGGCTTCCCTGTTAACATGAAAAGCTTTAACTCATCATAAAATCAAACACCAAGACACATACATTAATAAAGCAACAAACATACTACTCCTCCTATACCAAGTTCAATTACAGAATAAGAAGCAACTTGTTTTCAGCAGACTATGCAAAACATACCCAAGAATAATGCAGCTGTCAGTGAGGAAAAAAAGGGGAGCATCACTTGTAAATATTAATCTCTTTAGAACCGGCACTGCACCAATAACCATGGCTAGGATCTGCAGCAATTATATGATTGCCAATTTATAGGAATGAGAAAAAATAAAACTTAAGAGAAATATGTTACTTGGTTCGCAAAAATGGATGTGGAACAAACTAAAAACACTGAAATACTGAAGCTTAAAACACCATGTATACCCTAAAGAAATATTTATGGCTATTGGAAAAAGTAAAACCCAATCTATAACTACAAGTCATGGCCTCCTTTTTTCCTTGAACCGTTGAAAGTTTTGTAATCTAAAAACTAGGACAGAAACACCTTCACAAATCAAAAGTCTGCCAATCCAACAACAAACGCCAGTGGACTAGGAGAATTGGCTTCAAGGTTGAATTCGGCTTTTTAACCATCCGTTTAAATAAAAGGTAGAAAATCAGTTCAAGAATGCATTAAAAAATTTTTTTTTACCATTTCTCTTTACAACTTACAAATTCAGATTAATACACTGTGAATGTGCAATATTTCTGACCCACATTGCATGTCCAAATCTAACATTTGAGCTTTGGCAGTGACTTGCAAGGGAAACCAGCAGTTTGCCACTACAAACCACTGACGAGTTCATGAAATAGAAACCAACGGAACAGGTGAAACTTACAGATGCAATGATAGGGGGTTGAAGGATTTGCTTGAGCTTTAACTTCTCATAAACAAAAACCAGAATACTTTTAATCTGCACCATAATCTCAGATATCAATCAGGAAAAGGTGTATTGCAAAGCATAAAAATGAAAATACTCAAATGAACACAATCCTTACCTTCCCTTTCTTTAAATTATCTGAATCCACTGGTGTAGCCTCTCGCATCAGCAATGGAACATGCTCAGGAGAAGCATCCTTCAGTGGGCTCTTAAGGGGGAGATTCGCATCCTCAAGGTCAAAGGTACCTTCCGGGGGAGGGGCAAACATTTGAAATACATATGTGTATAGAATGATTGCACCAACCTAAAATAAATTATAGGTCAAAACTATACGATGCCTATTACTTGAGATAAAGAAATTAAAGGTACCAAGTTTCTTCCATGAAGAGTAAATCAAGATAAAAAGTTGAATGGCAGTAAAGAAAAAATGAGTTATATTTTCTTTTTCCTATTGTTCTTGTCCCTTTTGTTCATTTTAAGACGAAAAAAAGGAAAAGGGGGGGAGGGGGAGGGGGAGGGAGTTCTTGGTCCATGTCTACAGGATTTTGCCTCTTTACAAACCATCAACAATAATCGTCTTTTCGCCCCTTTCTTCCCCACCTCTCTGAACTTAAATTGTTTATTTGCCACAAAAAGGATAGTAGTAACTAGTAAGGATAGGGGTAAGAAAACCAAATCCCAAACTGATTTTTCAACAGCACAAAAAGTTACAGTTTAGTGCATCAAAATACATATGCACATCTGCGGTGAATTCATCAAAATTAGATTATAGCATATTCTGACTAATTTTCGCCCATAGCATTGATAGGTTCAAGTAAACACACCCACTGTCCAAATGAAATATATGCAGTTCCCTGAGTGCTACATGTGTCAGCATCGCCAAAAGGATTGGATGTATCTCTACATAAAGCTGCAATCAGAACAAGTGGTACGTTGCCAATGTTTCCTGCACCAAGTGTCCAATAATTCATTTTATTTGTCATGCTTATTGTCAACATAAACATAACGCACAAAGCTAAAGCAATCAGACACCAATTTCAATCAAATTCACAGCAAAATATCTCTTGCAAAAGGAAAAACAAACGCACGATTGTGATGATTTACTGGTACTTGACTGATATTATCTTTAACAGTGGCTTACCAATTGCAATTTGTATGATTGAGAACTTGAAGTATGGGTAAGGAGGTTTCACTAAGGTTAAAACAACAAAACCAATTATTGAGCCTGAGATAGCACCGAGAACAATATTGACAGGAATGAACCACCTGTAACAGGATTAAATAGAAGAGAAGATGAAGAAATACCCTTGACTTTGGATGACACAGAGATGCAAGAAAGAAGAAAATTGATTCATATCATACCACTCAAGCATTTTCTGTAGAGTAACAGCTTGTCCCAGCTGAGAAAAGATTAAACACGGGAGCAAAACTGAAAACACTAACTGCAATGAAATTGAAGGAATTTTGAAGTCAGTATTTGTAAGTGAAATTGAAAGAGAGAGGGAATGGATGAGATTAGATTGGATTACCCCGTTTAAAAGCTTCCTGCCGTTTGCAGGCAAAATGTTAACAAACTTGGAAGCCATTAGAAAGCCGAGGAAGCACATGGTGAATACTTTAGCAATAGGCAAAACTGCTATCTTTATGCTTCCTAACCAAGACTGTCCTCCGGCAGCAGCCGCAGAAAGAAAGCTTTCCATCTCTTCTCCTTAGTCCTACTCACCAAGTGTATCTGTGTGTGAGGGCTATTCCAAAGCCGGCATCCAATCTAATAATCTTATTCTTAGGAATAGGCAATGGGAATTGGTATAAGTAAGTTATTCTCTGCTCCTTCAAACCCAAGAAAACAGCAGCACCAGCAGCAGCAGCAGAAGAAGAAGAAGAAGGAAGAAAGCCAGGCACATGAACAGTCGGTTTCGATACCAATTATCCTCCTCTTAGCGCTAAGGAAACAAATAAATGAACAGCTGATTTTGTATAAAAGTTAATTAAAGAGTTGAGTTGTGCTGAGTTATCACCTGTCCCTTCTAATGTTAAATGTTACGTCATGTCTTATCATGTATTTCATTGTCGTTGGGTTGTTTTTTTTTTTTTTTTTTCTGTTCAAATCTACAACATATTATACTATCATATTATATACTTTTATTGCTTGTTAACAAAATTGCCCCTTCCCTTCCTTCCCCTCTCACAGATAATTTTTGCATATATTCTTTCATGTATCTGACTGTCTTTCTAGTTCTCTGGTTATATTCTATTTTTATTTGCATTTTTATATGGTGTATTTTTTTCCTCAATTATTATTATTATTATCATTGCGGCAGCACTGTTTTGTTTGTCTACTCTTGATTGTAATTCAATTTTTTCTTGGCAGTTGCAGCGGATCCCACCGAACTCCGAAAACAACCCGCAATGTACTTCTATTTTACGTCCCAACCTTGAAGTTCAAAACCTCCCACATCCACCAATAAAATAGGATAAGAGTCTCCCTTCAGTGACTGTCTTCACCCTCTATGCCAATGGTATAGCGTTTCCAAGTAGTTTGTAATTTTTTTTTTTCATTATTTTGTAATTTATTTATTTATTTATTTATTTATACGGAGAAAAAAAAGTAGCCAGAAAGAAAGGCATCATTATCATTATTGCCAATTATATACACTTAATTTTGGTTTTCTCCGTGTATGTTTTCTGACTTTTTTCCCAAATTTGTATATAATAGTCTTCGGGCATTTGGTTAAAATTTTATGTATATTCCACAGTCCAGAGGCCATGCATCAAAGCAAAGCAAACGATAGTTGTTTGAGAAAGACCTAACCACCACCACCTTCATCTCCAAGTGCAATGGAAGCATGTAGAATCATTTGCTCTACTACCACTGTCTCACTTTTCATTTAACTCGTATTATTTTTTGGAACTCTCGATCCATCGCTTGTTTTTATTTTTAAAAACTAAATTAAAAGTTTTCATGCTTCATTATTAACCATCCTAATTGCCACACTACAGTACTGATTTATTAGTATTACATAAAAATAATGGAGAGCAAAGGATTAATGATGGCATTTTCTTTTCTGATGTTGTATTCTTTTAACCTGTCTTATTCAATAATGGGCCCATATGATAATGCAACTCACTAATTATTTCTATAATTTAATAGAAAATGCGAAATTAATCAAAATGATTTGATTTATGAAAATTAATTGTTTTGGATTAAATTTTCACAGCCTAAATCCCCTATTGCAAAATGCAAAGAGTTTGTTTGATTAGAATATTATCTTTCTTCCTTCCTTTTTTTTTTCCCCCCTTCCGCTTTGCTTTCAAATGAAAGAACAGGTAACAAATTGAAAGTTAAACATCTTCGTTATTGAATCAACTGTTAGGATTTAAGCTTAATTAAATCCCATTAAATCAAAATTCCATGCTTAGGCTTAGCTTGTAAAAGAATATTGTTCACTCCTGTCCCTTCCCTTCCCTCCAATGTATTATTTATTCATTAATCTATGGTGTGAGAATATGACAGTGGAACATTCTTGTTTGTTTAAGCAAATTTTTAGATGCTTTTTTAATTTCTTTGCATAAAACGTACAACATAACAGTGTCATTATAAACGTCCGGTTACTAAGCGACATAATTTTAAGGGTTACATCTTAGAATTTGATACATATATTTTCCAGGTTTAATGGTGGAATTCTGAGAAAGATGGAATTTAATCATTTATAGAAAAGAATAAGATTACTTCTTCTTTTTCCAATGAAATGATGGGTTGGAAGTGCAGGGGAAATTAAGGCGGTGACCCTACAATTCGGCTTCGGCTTTAGCTTAGGCTGGGCCTGGGAAGAAGAATCCAAGGACACAATGTATTACAAGGGTTTAAGGTTGAATTTGGGTTAAGGGATGGATGATACTTGTTACTCCAACACAAGTTTTATGCTTATATGAACAGTATCTGATCTTAGTACGTGTGAACACGTCATTATTTGGTCCAATCAACTCAGTGCCCAAGCCTCCAAAATTGAACTTAAGAAAGCGAAGTGAAGCAGTTGGATACGTAACCTACTCATAAATATATTAGATAAGTTGGGACAACAAGGAAGCTTCCTCTTTATTTTCCAGAAAAGTACGTAAGTTTCAAATTAAAAGTGCGTAAGTTTCAAATTAAGCTTTCACCATCTACAGCGAATATAGCAGAGCAGCTCTTAAAATTACAAAAGCACTTGATGTTGTATGTCATTTATCAACTAAAATTAAAGAAAGATATGCTAATTAATCATCAAAAATATTATTTTCATTTTCATTTAATCACCATCAGTTCAAGGTCCCTCCCAACTCAAGGGCCACCGAATTTGCTAGTACGACATGACATGCCGACGACATGCGTTAAACATTTTATATATGATCTGTATGGCGTTTCAAATGCCAAAAGTAGCAAATGAAAAGGAAGACTACAAGTCATACATGAAGCTGAGCAGAAAGGCAGTCCAGCTTGAGCTAAGCCTAAATTGAGAATCCAATTCCAACCCAACTTTGTTAGAAAATAGAAATTAAATATTAAGAACAAATTAAAATGAGACATATGACAAATTTTTAACTTGTTTATAAAGTTAAAAAATTTTAAACGTGAGTGTACCATATATTAATATATGCATATGTCATGAGTAAAATTTTCACTATCTCGAGGAACCCTTTCCAAGTCGAATGGATTATATTTTGAGCCTCGAATTCCATATCGTTTTGCTTTGATCTTCTTCTGCCTAGTGAGACACTTGGCCTCGTTACAAATAGATTATATTTTGAGCATTGAATTACATATCTTTTTTCTTTGATATTCTTCAGCTTAGAAAGACTCTTGGCCACATTGCAAACGGAAGAAAATTCAGTTTGTTGTAACGAGCACCGGTCTCATTCATAATCGTACATTTCCAAAATTACAATGATGAGAGTAAAGGCAGAGTAAATAAAATAAAGAAATAGATGGTTTTTTTCATGATGTTTGGGTAGTGATATATATACATATATTTGTTAGACAAATTAAAGTTTTTATAACTTGTTTAGAAGATCATTTCTCTTTAAAGATTTGTAGTTTCAAGTGTATCATTCTACTCACAAACTTCTTAAACTATGATTACTTCAAAATCATGAGTCGCGTAAGTACATTGCCTTCAATAGTAATTCATACAAATGGTCTTAAAATCTTTTTAAACTATAAAGATTCAACGACGCTAATTGATAGATCAACAAGTGATCTTTAATCAAAAAGTTAATTAGGTTACTTTTGATGAATAATATCAAAATTCTCTTCAAAAAAAAAAAAATGGAGAATTCAGCTATCAAACAAAAAGGAAGGGAGCAAAAGCAAAAAAGGTTTGTGGCTAGGGTTTTTATTTCTTGATCAAATGGTTTCTTTTATTCTAAGTTATCAAAGGGACCTCACTTCCTTATCTTGTTTTCTTTCCTTTCTTTATAAGGAAAATATAATGACAACTTGCATTTTACAAGGTGGCTGGCACATTAAGATGTAGTGTGTAAATCTTTAATCAAGAGCAGGATTCTTTCTTGAAGTAAGACTCTTTCATTTCAGATAGTCACCATTCGGCCATGGCACTAACTTTAAGTGTGCTTGGCCGAATGTCACCATCATGAGACCATAAGCTTGGCCGATCAACTTAGGTGCAACCTATTGGATATCAATAGTAATTTAAGGGTGTAGAATGCAAAATATGTATATCGATATGTAGGTTGTCAATCATAGATACGCAATGTAAAAATACATTATACAATTGATATCCATTATAGAAGAGAAATTGTTCTCACAACGCTCGCTTGAAGAAGAAAAAAATTGGTTGGTGTTAGCCAAGACTAGGCTTGGGCTTAAGGTTGAGTGGGCTTTATCTTTTGGAGTCCAGCCTATTAAAATTACTGCAACCCAACTTATTAGTGTTATATAAGCCGAGTCTAACCCAACCAACTAGTCTAATAAAGACAATTATAGTCTGAATAGTTTCAATTTTTTTTTTCAATATTAAATCCATAACCATTCATTTGTAATAAAAACTATCATTCTATTTAATTTGCAACTGCTCATTTATTTTATGGTTTAAAAGGAATCTTAAAGAAAATAAACTGTTAACTTTTGATCTTCTCCAGTATATAACAAGTTTTTCATCTTGTTCGAAACTCCATAGTCTCCTTTTTTGGTTCTGCCTTCTTTTGAAAGAGAATTTTGCATCCTTTGGTTCGTAGTGTCGCGATTGAAAATGCTTTAAATCTGTGAAGAGGCTTGGGAGATGAATTGTGATAAACTGCCAAGCACCCAAGGGGTAAGTAATAATTGTCTTAAGGTCAGATGTTTCAAGCCTTGACTCAATCGGTGTTAATTCATTCATCGCAATAGGCAATTTCATTCTTTACTTGTATTTTAATTCTAATACAATTTTCATTTTTCGATTATTGTCACATTGTTTTAGAATATTGGATTTCCTTTAAAATCCCAATAACAAGCCATTATTGACACATAGCACACTCAACTAAGCTAAAGACTTACGAATTAGAATTTAATTCTCAATTAGACTCCTTACTTAAGTGAAAATTCTTCCACTTACAATCTTTTACTTACATTAATTTTATCTTATAACATTAACCAAACTTAGACAATTTCATGGTCATATTTGAATAACCTATAGTTCAAGAGTGAAAAGTTTGATGCATAATCAAACTTCTTCAATAAGTGAATTTTTCGCTTTATTTATAAAAGCTATACGACTAAGGCAACCATTAATGATGTCTAATTAAGACCTTGACTACTTTATCTTCTTTGTAATATTAAGAGATCTACATTTAGACTTCTCAAATCCTAATTATGTCTTAATTTTAATTGAATTTATTCAATTAAGTTCTCCATATTTAATGTTTTATTCAATTAAGTTTAATTTAAACAAATCTCTATTTTAATCCAATAATATGTCCTTATACGTGTGATCCATTAAATTCTCAACATGTTCTTAATGGACTTAAATTGTAATATTCTGTTTTTTAACAAAGCTTACAATTTATAAACATAAATAACAGCAACATATAAAAATGCATCATAACAAAAAAAATTATTAAAAAGTCAATGTGACCTTTATGAAAACTTTAGTGACTAGCCTATCATTGCAATTCGGTTTCTTCACCAAATACCTTGAGAAGCACTTGAGCATGGTGCAATGTCTATCCATTTGATCCATATTAATCTTATGTGCATTTTTTACATGATAGCTTTTTTTAAGCCTATGTCATCATTAAATATATTACTTTAATTAATCCACGTCAACCTTAACAATCGACCTCAAAACTTTAATAGATATTAATAACCATATCAGCATTTGAATTTTTTTTTTCATTACATTAGTTAGTAACCTTACCATTTTGCTTCACCTTTAAATGTACAAGGACTTATTTGCCTATG
Organism: Adansonia rubrostipa; assembly: GCA_038381775.1. Lineage (NCBI taxonomy): Eukaryota > Viridiplantae > Streptophyta > Magnoliopsida > Malvales > Malvaceae > Adansonia > Adansonia rubrostipa. The sequence goes on along the minus strand of JBBYHM010000003.1, from coordinate 9,345,988 downwards.
TTTTTTATACAGGGACTTATTTGCATAGGTTATATAGTATAGAGACTCCATGGAGGCTTTAACTGTGAATCCTCTCTATATCATTTATCTACCCTTGTATGTTTTATGTTATATCCAAAGTCACCCTACCATAGACATTCTTTCTTAGAATCCGTTTGGATGAAATCAAAGTAAGATGACCTGATATCACAAGTCAAATATGATTAACATGAGAGAAAATTTTTATAAACATTAAAGTGACAATACAAAAAGAAGTTCCCATAATAGGCCAAGTTCAATGAATTTAATCAATAAGCACTTACATGTCTATCCCAAGTATATCATGTACTTTAAGCCATGAGATTGATCACTTGCTTCATAAGTAAGAAAACATAACATGTACTAGTCTTTCTGCATTATCAATGCTCGATCTTGGTAATATGATAAACTTGAACAGTTTTAGCAACATAGTTTTAATGCGCAAAAATCTTCCAATTATAATTCTTTATAATTCTTTTGTAAGACCTTTTATATTCCATTGGTTTCATCCAATTAGTATATTATAACTGATTATAAATATGATAACCATGATAGAAAACCTTTGAGCACTATAGTAATAATGAATTATTTGCATTATTCACTGTATATCTCTCGTGCAATTTGATTGGCTTTACGTCTATATATTTAAAAATTGTCTTTAATCTAAGCGAATTTTGTGGTATTATATGGTATGGTCTGGGAGAGTTACATCCCCTTGGCTTTTGGGAGTGTTACACGCATGAGTTTCTGAAAGGAATTGCTTCTTTCTCTTTTTTTTTTTTTCTGCTTGAATGATCGGTTGAGAATGAACAGTGAAGATTTGACTTGTTTAATATGTTTTGGATAATTGACCAAAAAATGTTTAGTTTTATCAAATATTATAGATTAGAAGAAACTTGAATTGTTTTCTTTAACGTTTTTGCCTTGGTACCTAACATCGTAGCCCTATATATCATCAAGTATTAGGATTTATTCCTAATTGCATGTGGAATTTAGCGTCTTGTGACAGGTATGGTTTGCGTTTCTATAATTGCATTCCATGATAATCAAGTAATCCGTCCACAATTCTCTTCTTTAATTATGTTTTGTCATTCGCTTCAAGCCATTTTTTAATTCTAATTATTTAGTTACAATTAAAGTTGTTCATATCTTAGGCTAGCTCGAGCTTGTGTCAAACAAATATTAATAATCTAAATACTTACATAAGAATCATAACCTAAATATTTTGTATGAAGTCTAATTCTTTTCAAAAAAGTTATCTAAATTCATTTATTGAATCTAATCTTATATAATAAATAAATACATAAAATTCAAAGATTATGAATAGAAGAATAGAATAAAACACTTGAAATTGAACAATCAAGAAGTAATTAAAAGCAAAGTGAAAGTTTCAAAGAAGCACTAAAAAGAAATGGAGGCAAAGAAAAGAAAAGAAATAGAATCTTAGGAAAAGAGAATCATGTTTGCACAACAACAAAATATATATATATATATATATATATATATATATATATATAATTGGCTTTAAATTATTTTGCTGACTCTTAAATTTTGTAGTCTTAGGCCAGGGCCACCATTGCTTTGGTATAGCTTTTAAAGTGAAAAGCTATCTTAATTTTTATATTTAAAATTATAGTTTAATGATTTAAATTAAAAAATTAAAAAAAATAAATTTTTTATGATTTGAAAGTTAATTTTTAGATGAAATGATTTTATTATTTATATCTTTAAATTTTTATTATTTTAAATATTTATTTATTTTATCAAATATTTAAAATTTTTTAAATCATATTTTTTTACTATATTTTTAAATATATTTTTTAATTCAAAATTTTTTAATCTAAGTGTTTTCAACAATGATACTAAACTAAATCTTAATCTTTGGAGTAGACCGTTCAAATTCAACAGTGTTAATTGGTCAGGGGGCTAGAATTGTTGTTAATTAGAGCACTTGAGCACTTTATTGACTTTGAACTTCACATGTTGCAAGATTCCCTTCCCGGAGGAGCACATGGTAACGTGAAAACATTGCTTTAATTTGCTGAAGTGATTCTCCTAATCACAGTTTAAATTTGCGGTGGGAGATATGGTCCTCTACTTTGACTTCATGTTTAACATCCTGATGCTTGGTAAAATAAATAAATTACCTAATTTAAAAAAAGGATCAAGATAATTGTACTCAAAACAGAAAATAGAAAATGCAAAGCGTTACCTTCCAAATGCATTTTCGGCAGTAAAAAAAATTGCATAATCTCTTTTTCTTTTTACTAACATTTTAACTGCTAAAAAAGATAAGATACAATGACTTTTGATATTTGATATAATAATAGTGTATAAATTTATATATTAAAAATAAATTAGATAGTATCATTTAACTAAAATAAAATTTTTTATATTTAATTAAAAAAATTTTAATAAAATAATATCACTTAATTCAGTATCACATCAAATACAAATTCTTACTTTATATATATATATATATATGTATATATATAGATAGAGCAATCAATAGTATTAGTGAGGCAGCAGAAGTTCAGCTAGCAGCAGCAATACTCAGACCGTCACGCCTTACAAAATTTACTTCGTTCATTTTGATGTTCAGCTAGCGGTAGCAATACTCAGACCGTCACGCCTTACAAAATTTACTTCGTTCATTTTGATTTCTCATCTTGATATTGTAGCAATAATTTAGTTATAATACGTTTGTAAAAGCCAAAATTTTAAATAAAAAATATCCATCGTTATAAAGTTCGTCAAGTTAGCAAGCTCCGATCCTATCCTTCTAAAACTATTTATTGCATATACTTGATTTTAGTGAAGAAACTGCTGTTGTTCTCCACGAGACGAGAGTTCCAATATCTCCATGGGCTTTTCAGAAATATTGCACATATAAATTATCCTATGTTCAACAATGGTTAAAGATCTGAAATTGCAAGCTCGTTCCTTATCCCTACGTGGTTCTTAACAATTAAGGAAAATGCAAGGAAAGACGACGACGATTAAACCAGCAAGAAAAATTGAACAAAGTACATTAACAGCAAAAATAAACAAACCCGAAACATAGTCATGGACTGCAATTTGCAGAAGGAAGAAATTTAAGATTGGATGACCAAGTCAAGAGTTGCGGACGATGACGTTCTGCATCATGTGCTTGAATTCGAAGAAATCGACACGCCCATCGTCGTTTTGGTCGACCGAACTGATCATCTGTTGAACTCTATCAATCTCTCTTCCTTCTGGCAATCCCAGTTTCCCCAACACCGCTTGCAATTCCTGGGCTGAAATGAATCCATCCCCGTCCTCATCGAACACTTTAAATGCCTCAGTCAAATCTGACTCCTCCTGCGATATCTTGGCCTCTCCTTCGACTGCCTCTGCCTCCTCCTCGGTATTCTCCTCCAAGTCTAACCCGAAGAAAGTTTCGTCCAACGACCGATGCAAAGCAACAAAACCGTCAAACATGAGGCCAATGTTGCCTGGCTTTATAAATAATTTGATGATTGAATCTAGGTCAAAGAGATCTGTTTCAAGGCCTAGACGAGTCAGGGCCTGATGGATCTCTTGCACAGTGATCATGCCATCGCCATTCTTGTCAAAGATATCAAATACGCGTCGCAGACGGAGGGAGTTGAGGCTGGGGCAGCGAAGACGAAATGACGAGGATGAGGCCTTTCTACTGAGGCTGCGTTTGCATTGAGAAGTTCCATTCCCTGAGGCTAAGGCTGAGACTGAGACTGCTGCTGCTGCTTCCATTTATGGCCTGTTTAACCTATCTATCTATCTATCTATCTATCTTTGGGTTTATTATTAATTGTTGATGGAAATGGCAGCAAGCAACAGCTCCCCGATGGAATCGAGAAGTGTGTATTGGGGTTGACAATAGAGACAAGCAATTGAAGGCCAAGACTAAATCGCAATATCTCTGGGCGTGGATGCGGTTATATGTTGTCTAATATTTATGGTGCTATTTTGTAAGGGTTACCTTGGAGGGCTTTTATAGCCATCCATCCAGCCGGCCATTAATTCTTTTTATTCAGGCATTAATTTCTATACATATTCTATAGACCCTTCACGGTGCTTTACCTATTCCAATAAGTCGTAAGTCACGGGGGTTCAATTTTGAAATCATAATTCCTTGAAATTATAAAAAAAAAAGAAAAGCAAGCATTGGTGCTATTGGCCAAAAAAAAAAAAGCATTGGTACTATTGGCTGGCTGGCTGGGAACTTCTGACTTTTATTTATTTATTTTTACATACATTTATAAATGCATAATCTTTTAGATTTTTTAAGGTATAATATTAAAGATATTAACACTTTTGATAAAAAATTGACAAAATTATAAACAATGGTGGACATTCGATCGGTTCGGTCAAAAAAATTTTAAATCGAATTAACCGATTTAGCTAAAGGAATCGATCGAACCGACCAACATTTTTAACCATAATCGAATTAACCGAACCGACTAAATTTCGATCGGTTTGGTCGGTTCGGTCAAATTGGTTTATTGGATCTTGGGCTAATGGTTGTATATTTGGGTTGAGAATGGTTTAATTGGGCTATTAATATATATAAATATATAATTATTAAACATTAAATATTAAAAATTCGGTTAATTCGGTTAATAATTTTACAACCGATAACCGACCAAATTAATCAAATAAACCGACATAAAAAATTGACATAACCATCCAACAAACTTAACCGAATCGAATTAATTAAATTTCATCAGTTAAATCAGTTAAGTTGATTTGAACCGACTTATGCCGGCTCCTATGAACTTGTGCAGTGGTGGGCTGTCATTGACTTCAAGGAGTTTTCTCTTCCAAAACCGTAGCTACTAACTGCTTAACGCGATTTCTCCACTTGCTACGTTGCATCGTCGCCCAACATTTAATTAAGGAATTGCGAAGAAACAAAGATTAATAATACTGACAGAAAAAATCACTAAAATACTTTTCTTTATTCTTCTCTTCTTTAATTTCTTGAATTAGTTGCTAGTATAATTTCATTTCCAGTTGCAATTTGCCCACACAAACACACGTTTCTAATATTCGCATAATTTTATACATTGAAATTACTTAAACCCCATTGAAAAAGTTTCAAAGTAATCCAAAATGAACATTCTTACATCTCTTTTAACGTACAGGAGTATTGGTGCTGGCACTTTCAGGTTGTCTTCAGTAAGGCCAACCAGCTTTGCTTCAAATTGCCTTTGGATTGGGAAGGACGCCGCAGCATGGGGATCGGGGAGAGGACTTGGCTTCAAAGATCTCGAGTGTTTATTGATCAGATTATCTATTTAAACTTAAAGGTATATGTAATATTTATAAAAGTTTGAATAAAAATATTAAATTCAAAAAATAGCTTTAAATAAAAAAAAATTGTTAAAAAAATGAGTTGAGTAGTGATTCTAATATTTAAAATTCGAGCTTCGCTGAATCTATTTTTAATTATATAATGCTTATTAGTTTTGCATTTATATATATTATATAATTTTTTTCATATAAGAATAAAAATATATAATATAAAGAATAAATATATATAATATTATCGTATAAATAGTAAAATATATGTTAAGTTATTTGTATTTTAAAATTTAATAAAAAATTATTAAATTACTAAATATTAAATTTAAAAAAAATATATATTTTAAAAAAAATTTTAAAAATATACTATGAATTAGTTTAAAAGAGTTTAAACTATTTATTTATAAATATAAATGCACAGAATAAAATTTAAAAAATATATTTTAAATTAAATTTAAATAAATATAAATAATATTAATATTATATTTAAATTTAATTTAAATTTAATTTGGTTAATGTTACTTAAAACCAAGCTCATCGTAGTCTCGGGACGGAGGAAAAGATAAGGCACACTGGGGGCGGGGTGGGCTGGGGGAATGGAAAATTTGGATCCAGCCCAGCTCGCGTTCGTTATATGGGCAAAGTCGGAAGGCGCTCTCTCTTTTAGCCCTCCCAGATTCTCTCTCCCATAATGAAGTCT
>JBBYHM010000003.1:9329722-9339953 GCA_038381775.1 Adansonia rubrostipa | reverse complement strand
CTCCCCCCCAATACCCCCTCCCCACCCCCCCCCCCCCCCCCCCCGCTTTTAAAAGCCCCATTGCCTATCATCAATTTCTCATTTCATCCTTAAGAATTAGATAGATTTCTCTGTCTCAATCCACTCCCTCCCTTTTAATCCATAGGATTACTCTCATTCCCATTCTCACTCACTCCCATTCCCTTACCTTCTTCTATCTACACTTACAGGACTTATTTTCTCAATATTGTTATCTTCGCTTTAATCACTTTCTAAGGCCTTCTACAATAAAAAGTAAAAGCAATCCGAACTTGGTTCCACTCCCAGTCTGCAACGCTTCAAACCCTTCCCTTCTTTTTCAACTATGGATTTGCTTCTTTAAGACTATTTACTGTTTGTTACTGCAAGCTCTTCTTTCTTGTTTATAGCTACAGGTTACTATAAGAAACGCTCAACAATGCCGTTAGTTGCTTCAATGCACTACATCATTCTCTCATTTACAACGCCTACTAGGTTGCATTGTAAATGAATTTCAACGCTTCCGAGCATCGATGCTGCTCGTTCCAAGTCTAGCGCTGCTTGTTCCATTCGCGTGCTTATTCTGCTTGCCGCCTCTCATGCCTCAATCTATTTATGCTAATGCCTCTTCAACAAGCGCTGCGAGAACCCTTGATGCTCTTCTCCAAGATTATGCCTACAAGGCCTTTATAGGGCCTAGAACTGGAGTGCCCTACGATGGGTCTGTTCCAACTAATTTGACAGGGATTCGGATTGCAGCAATGAGGCTGAGAAGTGGTAGCTTGAGGAGCAGAGGTGTCAAAATGTACAAGGAGTTTGAGATCCCCATTGAAGTTGTAGAGCAGCCTTACGTCGAAAGGCTTGTTTTGGTGTACCAAAACTTGGGCAATTGGTCTCAGGTCTATTATTCGCTTCCCAACTACACCTACCTCGCTTCCGTTGTGGGTCTTCTTGCTTATGATGCTTCTAACTTATCAGCTACAAATTTGTCAGAATTGGATCTTAGGGCATTTGGGGATCCTATTAAAATCAAATTCCCAGATGTGCAATCCGCTTCGAATGGGTCAATGCCCCAGTGTGTTTGGTTTGATTTACATGGTTTGGTCAAGTTCAGCAACTTGATATCGGGGAATGAGTGTTATACCACCCAGCAGGGACATTTTTCAATAGTTACTGAGTCTATTTGGCCATCAAGTAGAGGTGAAGAAAAGAAGACCGATAGAAAGGTTTGGATAATTGTTGCTTCAGTTTTGGGTGTATTGGGATTACAGGCATTTTTGGCATTCCTGGTACTGTGGGCACGCAAATGCAAGCAGAGAAAGAAAATGCAAGAGATGGTGAATGCTGCAGAAGTGGGAGAAGCCCTACATGTGACCTCTGTTGGGGATACAAAAGCACCATCGGCAACAGGCACTCGGACTCAACCAACTCTTGAGAACGAATATGTGCCCTAACTCCCTCCTGTTGTACCAAGGATTTGCTTAATCAAGTTCAATTCTTCTGCTCACACGTTTACACCTATTTTTCTTTCTGGTCGTTTGTTCTTGGTTGCAGTCTGTGTGCGTAATGTTGTATTTTGTCTAGGTCTGTAATTCTTGCTCGTCGATCTTTTCAAAAGTTTTTTGATTCATTATGGTGTGCATGTAGCCAAAAGTGATTCTATTCAATTTGTCATGAATTATTAGTTGTCTCATTCGTTTGGAATAAAACCTTTTTTCTTTCTTTCGGCGCCTTGTTTTTTTGGATTTACTTTTGCTCATAAATCAGGCCAGTATACTTCAACATATCTGATATATCTATCTTAGTTCAGGCTGGTTCTTTATGGATTGCCTGGATTCAAGTCTGTGTGCTTAAAGGTAGATCCTCGTGGCAGGTTTCAATTTCTCAAGGAAGCAGTTGAAACCGGAGGTAGTTACCACAGATGAGGAGCCTGGCTTTACATTTTATCACTTATCAGAATTGATATCAGTTTGGACTTCGCCTGATTACATATAATCAGTGGTTAAAATATGGATTATGGAAAGAGTGGAGCATCAAGCAGGTGAAGGTGACTTGGGATAGGCTTGTATGGTTTCTTTTTCACATTTCTAAACGTTCTATGGTGTCTTGGATGCCAATTTTTAATAGACTGCCCGCCTACCAAATACAGGATATCTCAGGGGGGAATCAAATTGATGGGAACCAGGAACCATTTAGTTTTTGAATGTGGATTCACCAAGGAAATCTGTTAGGAGGTGCTTCAGTTATGTCGGTTGCAAAGAGGAGTACTTAACTGGCATACAAATAAAAGAGGAAGACCTTTATTTCTACCAGTATGAGTTTAGCATTGAATGCTTACATATATCTGATTTGGAAGAAAAGAAATAATGGGCAATTTAATCAGGTTCAATCCAGCAGGCCGGAGGTGATTGTAAGCATTAAGGAGGCAGTGAGACTGAGACTTGAGTGCAAGAAAGACAGTTGCTGACACTGCTGATACCAGGTTATCTATTGAATTGCATGGGGTTTGACTGATATTCTGCTAGTTTAATAGTTTGTTTGTTTCTTGTTTATGTATCAAGTCAGATTGTGCTTTGTTTAATTGTTACTGATTGAAAATAAGCTTTAGCTATTGTCAGGTGATAGACTCGCAGTGCACTTGTAGTAGTAGTTTTCTGCTTCTTGGATAAGATAATGAAAGCCAATTTATCCAAAAAAATTATTAGATAATAAATACATAAGATAATAATAATTAATTTGACTGTTGATAGGGGGCTAATTGGCAGATCGTAAAGTCCAGAGGAACCTAATAAAAACATCCATGTCGAAACCTATGGGCACATTACAGCCGGTCCCCAGTTTTTTTCATTTATGTTTTATTTAACATTAACTGTAGAAGGCCAAAGAATCCTTTCTGCTATGACTTTCTTAGCAAGTAGTGACTAGTGACTTACCCTACAGAATTTTCATTGCTTTTGTTTTTTTTATTGTTAGTTGAAGAAGCTGTGCCGCGGGTGGGAGCCCGTCTTCCCCAGCCCAGGAAAGTCTAAAAAAAAAAGGTGGAAAAATAAAACTTTGCCGCTTCTTCCTTGTTTTGATAGCCTCTCTGAGATCGAGTCAGACTGATGGAATCAATGTTTGTGTTGGGCAATGGGCTGTGGGCACACCCACCAACAGATTAGTTGATAATAATTATAGGAAGCAGTCTTCGCACAACCAATTATTGAAGACGCCTCTGCCCTCTGCTCTCCGCCTTGTTCTTGTGATCTAAATTTAACTTCAGAAAGAGAGACTCTCAGGCAGAGGCAGGAAGTAAATAAATATTTGAATTTCAGAAAGTAAATTGAGCAAGGTTAGTTCAGTATTTGTTTTCCTTGAGTAAGATTTCAAAATTTGTGAACCTAGTGAAAAAAACAGTGACTCTTGTAAATGAAAAAATTAACATTAAAATAACTTTACCCTATAATAAGCTGACTTGACTCGAACCGAATTTATTATTCCATGATAGGCCACATCCAATTTGTTTCCTTTCGGCCTCGTGATAAGATCTTCGGTTATGGACCCAACTCAGACTGCGGCTGCCTCGTCAATATGACACTGGTCGAGAGATAAGAAGACAGCGAGCAAACTGCAACTATTCATACAATATTACGCAATCCTTTCTCCACAAACTAAAATTACCATTCACAAACTCTGATAAAAATTAAAGATTCACCTCATCTTTAAATTCATAAGTCCTCACAAGCAATTTGAAGGCAAGTAACAAATCTTCAATACACCAACATTTCAGCAACGTAAAACATTATCAATTGTCGTCCAAAAAGTGCAACATTTTAGTTCATGCAAATTCACAGTACAAAGAAGGCAAAAAATACTAGTCCAGCTGCTCCACAGTCTTGTTCACCAAGACAGGATAACATAGAGCACTTTTATTTCTTTTCCCTCATTCCATTGCCCAGTTTCCTGCATTTAGCACCAAATTTTATGAGCTTCTATGTCAGGACCAAAGAAATGAAAAGTCTGCAGAACTATACACAAAAGGCGGGATGAACAACATTATGGTTTCTTTCTTTCTTTCTTTCTTTTTTTAAGAGAGACAGAGAGAAAGAGAAAGGAGGTTTGCACGCTGTAATAAATCCCTGAAATATACGATAACAATGCATGAAGACTCTTGGGAAACTTGCCACTAGAAACTTGTTTAAGTGCATGCACACAACCAAAAGCATGTGAAACATAAAGAATTGTCCAAGAAGCATAGACTTGTGGCATTACTAATCCCCTTCCTTTTGTATGATGTGCAAAGCAACTAAAACAAATCCAGCACCAAAACAAATCTTCAGAAGGAGAGACTTGCTTGTAATCTTTGTTTAAATTGGCCATATGAACTATCATTAAAAAAATTTATTAAAAAAAATACAAGAGTCCAGCCATTTACTATCTATGACAAAGAATGAGCTTACACAATCGTGTGGATGCCAAAGTTTCCTAAAAGACTTACAGATGAGCTAGGGGGCTGGCCAGAAAGTTCAATAACATAGTAATCCATAATCTTTGAACAAAATCAGCTATGCATTGGCAACCTCTACTTTTTTTTTAAACCATTTTCTTTCTATAGCTCTTTGCGCAATAAGTTAGGTAATCCTTTTACTTTTTTCATTATTTATTAGACTTTCTGTTTCCATCTTTTTTTTAAAAAAAAAAGAAAAAACATTAAGACTTCAATTTCTATTCAATCTTCTATGCATACAACAAGAATTATAACATTTGAAATTTGAATATGCTTAACTGATTGAAAAGAATTTATACTTTGTTATGCAATTTCAATATTCTTATTGCACTTTAGTGTTATCATTACTATTTTTACTTTCCCTTTGATTCTATTCATATGTGTATTATATTTATCTCCCTCCAAAGACCAATGGAGATTAATTTACAGTTTATTTACCTCTGTAATCATCTATGCACCTCTTTAGTCTCTTGATTAATGCATTTTGAAGGCAAAAAAAAATATATTCTTTTAGATAAGTTAATGTTGGAAATTTGATATGTGGTTTCTAGGAAGAGTGCTGAAGTAAATGAAAAAAAATGGAGATTAAATAAATCAAGCAGCTAAAACAAAAACAGAAGAATTGCATAAAAATCCCCAATGAGTAAAAACAGAAATTGAACTGAAAACCCTAATAAGTTGACATTTGATCAAATCAAGACAAAGGGATGGAAAAACTGGGGGTGCTTCTGTCCTGAAATTAATAAAGGTTAAGGAAAAACATCAATAGAACGGAGAAATTTGAGAGAAAAAGACAGCACCAGTAATAAAAAAAGAGATCAATTGGAGGAAGAGGCAGAGAGGTTTTCCAAGAGCTTCTTATCCCTTCTTTCCATGGCGACGTCCCACATATCGTTTCCGATGTGCTTGGGCTGTTTAATCAAATAATTAGAGTGAAAACAATGAAGCAATCGAAGGAATCGATCTTAATTTTCAATAAATTATTACGCTAAAAAAAAGGAAAATAAGAGAAGAAAAGAAAAGAATCGGACCCGGCCATGATAAGCTTTGTGGATGAAATACTGAGCATTGCCCATAACGCAGAGCATTCCTGCTATGATTCCGAGGGGAAGTGCTGCTTCCAACCATATCCACGCCATTCTTTTTTCTTCCCGCTGTGATTCAGCTGCTGCCTCTCGCTTTTTTCCTTTCTCGGCTTTTAATCCTCAATCTTGACCTTCCTTTCATTCACGCATCTACTACTGTGAACAGTTCTCCTTTTTTTAAAAAAAAAGGGTTCAAATAGTTTAGGGTTTGAGCCCAAATTGTTTTCAAATGGGCCGTCCATAATTAGTCAAGGAATGAATATGCTTCACCCATAGCCCAATTGTTTAAAATCTCCACAACCACAACCACAACCAAACATTGTTTGTTTTTTTCCCCCCGAGCAAAACAACAATCATCACCAAACTAATCACACCATCAAACTAATTTCTATAGTTTTTTCTGTTTTTTCGTCTTAGTTTTGCATAGCTTTTGATTGGCACTTGGCAAGCCAATGTTATTGAAATGGGTTTTTAAGCATATTTCAAGTTTTGACTCTTTTTTTTTTTTTTTTACTTTGTGATTTTTGTAGGTTTAATTGGTTCACATTTTGTTCCATCACGTCACAATTCACATGTCGCTTAAAATTTTGGTTTTCTTAAGTTAAAATATAATATTAGAAAGGAGTAATTGGTTCGTTGTATAAGTTAAGTGCATATCTATATGTATAATATATATATATAATATAATTTTTTTGACATAAATGTTGATGCTTATTATTGGTTTTTATTTCAAAATATTAATTAAGAATTTTAACTCTTTTTAGAATTTTTTTTTAAGGAATTTTTTTCATAATATTAATTAATAATTTTATTTTTTATATTTTATTTTTTTGCATTAGATTTCTTATGCACTTTTTTTATAATATTAATTAATATATATATATAGTTTTATCATGTCCAAACTTTTTATTTATTCATTGAATTCAATATAATATATTAATTTTATTAATTGTTTTTTGAATTTTGTTTTCTTTTCATAATATTAATTAATAGTTTTATTTATTGTTTTTAATGCATTAGATTTCTCAAGGACTTTTTCATTCATAACATTAATTAATAGATTCTGTTTATTCATTGAAATTAATTTAATATATCAATTTTATTAATTTTTTTTGAAATTTTTAAACTCTTTTTAATAAAATTTGAATGGTTGAGTTACTAAAAATATAATTATAAAAATTATTACCAACTAATATTTTCTCATTCCTTGAATTTATTTTTAATATAGTATATTCATTTTACCAATAAATTACTAAGAATTTTGTTTTAACTCTTCCTTGAATTTCGTTTCTAAAAAATTTTTTCATAATATTAATTAATCATTTTCTTTATTATTTTCTATGCATTAGATTTCTCAAAGACTTTTCATAGCATTAATTAATAGATAGATTCATTGGTCCAAACTTTGTCTTTATTTATTGTTTATTTTGTTTTAACTCTTTTTAATAGAATTTGAATGGCTAAATTACTAAAAATATAATTATAAAAACTATTACTAGTTAATATTTTCTCATTCATTGAATTTAATGTTAATATAATATATTAATGTATTAATTTCATCCATCAATTACAAAGAATATTGTTTTAACTCTTTTTTAAATTTTATTTTTTTAAAAAAATTTTCATAATGTTAATTAATAATTTTATTCATTATTTTTTTATGTATTAACCAATTAATAAATATTGTATGCTAGATCAAATTTCTTTCTCCCAATTTCAGTGTAAATCCAATGCGAGACTTAATAATTTTCATGTGAAAAGAAATATAATTATTCATAATCCCTCTTATCATCTTTTTCAACTTTTTCCAATCTCCCTAATCATTTCTTCAACCTTATCTATAGTGATCCAATTTAGCTGCTACCAATAATTAGCTATTGGTACGAGTAAGTTTATTAATTCTTATTCTATTTTCTCATTTTTAATATTGTTTTGAATTTTATTTAAAATTTATTATCAAAATGAGTTCAAATTTCAATTTTTACCCATATCAAAATTTCTCCCTTATATTTCTAACTTTAAGCCATAAATCTTAAGAGGATAGTCCTATCTATTTTTTTTATTGTTTCTTCCTTTTTTTCTGCTATAAATTCTTAATTCTTAGGTTCTACTTTTTATTATTTTTATTCCATTGTTTTGGCTTCACTTAGATCTATGGGTGATTTTATTAAAAAATAGGATTAAGCTCTTAATTTTTATTATGTGTAAATAAATTATTAATTTATTTTTAATAATTATAATTATAAACTTTTAAATCAATCAACTAATCAATTGAAATAACGACAATTACCATTCATTATACCACAGTACTTACAAACAAGCGGCAAACCCTAATTAATTTTTCAATATTTTAATTTCACATTTTTAGAAAATGACTCGTGGAACAGCTTGAAAATTGTTTCAATTGAATTTTTTAATTAATTTTACAATGTTCTATTTAATTTGAAAATAATTTTGAATATGTTGCTTATATACTGTTAATGTTACGTGTGTTGTTGGTTGCCAAACCTGATTTTTTTTCTCTCTGTTAAATGATTTTAACTGATTTTGACTCAATTATTTATTTAAAAATTTTTTTTTTTAGCCTAAACAAGAAAGTTAAGTTTGCAAAAGCTTTTTATTCTGAATTTCATGCTGCATCTTCACAATTTAGTTTTAGGTTTCATCATTGTACGAGATTTATGGTTGCTAAATCAACCCAAATCAAATAATGTCAGATTTTTTATTGTAATATTTGTGCTTCCTAAACCTCCATAATTGATGTTTTATCTGGAAAAAAAACATACTCTTAAGGTTTTTTTCTTTTTTTGTAAAAATTGTAGTCGAATCAACACTTATGATCAATATGTTACAAAAATCATATGATTTTTCCTTTTCTATTTTCATTAATTTTTAATGACATTTTAATTTAACTAATTACATAATAAAATAAATAAATAAAGGTTGCATTATTTTAATGGCAATGTTGAGGTTAATATTATATTTTACTTTTAAAATATTGTCTATGCATTTAATGATATTACATTAAACTTAACTAATTATTTTTAATTTTATTATGGGCTTAATAATAATATCAAATCAAACTTAATTTAATATCTAAAAATTATTATAATTTTATATCATTCATTGAATTTAAGATTAAAATTATTAATTACCAATTTAAAAGTTTTTAAAGCTTTTATTTCTAATTATTTCAAAGTTTAGTCTTTTATTTCATTTATGATTTTATACTTATCTTGAATAATATATAATCTAAAATATATATATATATATATTTAGGAGCAATTATTTATAGCCTCCATAGGACCTTTTAACTTGCATAGTGAAATGAAATAAACACAATATATATATATATATATATATTAAAAAATCATTATGACATTTTAATTTAAAATATTCTATAAATTGTTGTAGATTACTTTTTCAAAATATTTTTGAATGAATATTGAATCCTAGTAATAAAGGTTCACATCAATATATTTTATTACTACTATTCAAACAATATTTATTTCTATCTTATGTTTCCTTAATTTTTTAAAAATAATTTTATTAACAATTTTTAAGTTCTCCTTTTTATTACAATCTTCTATTTCAATTGAATGTCTTACGTTTATCCATTTTCGTTATGTCAGAAGGATCGCTAAAACATCAAGAATTTAATGATTACAATTTATGCATTAAGACAAAATATCTTATAAATATTTAGATCTTTATATTTTTTATTTAACTAATTGAAAATTTATTATTTATAATAACAATAATAATTGTTTAAACATATTATTGCAGACTCACTTGTATTTATACTAGAAGATATTGCTAAATTATTTTGTATTCAATCTCGAACAAAAGCGGCTAATGACAAAGTCTACACTTGGTTTGCTTTCTCCCATATATATATATTAAAGCCTATTTTTTTAAGGTAAATATATATTAAAACATTTGTGTATATATATTTTTAAGGCAAGGCAATGTGAGGCAATGAACAATGTATCAATTAAAATTTGTTACTAATCTTAATAAATGTGATCATTCTTTTATATATATATATATATATTTATTTGTTATAAAAAAAACAAGAATTATCTGAACATCTATGGCTGTTAGTACCTCAGACCAAAGATAAAAAGTCCAAATGCTATTACGACATCTGAAAAATTACCAAATGGATCCGGATAATGATAATATTATCAATCACATAATTATCGTAAATAATAAAATTCAAGAGTTGATCTAGAAAGACAGCTAATATATTAGAGTTGATAATGTTAAATATTATATGTTAAGATAATCACTTTTAACTGATAAGTAAAAAGATATCTTGGATGACTTTTAGAGGTTTAACATGGAACATAAGAAGTATGCTATCTTAATTAAAAATTTTGTGAAAACATACGTGAAGATAGAGACAAGAAGGATTGCAACCCTCACTACTAGCCCAACTATTCATAAAGGGAATCAAAAAATTTTGACTATTCTAATTTGGATATCAAGTTATCAAAAGAATTTTTGGATTCCGTCTCTATCATGCAATAAGTTATTATTTATTAGTTTTTTAAAACTTTTTATTTTATTTTATTTTATTTTTATATGTCTCATGAAGTATAAAACTACTTTCGTATAAATATTTTACAAATATGTATGAAAGCTCGCTATATTATAAATA
>JBBYHM010000003.1:9298480-9325453 GCA_038381775.1 Adansonia rubrostipa | reverse complement strand
TTAATTAAATAATTAAGAGACATTACTTTATAATTATTGAAGACATGACCTTTCATTATTTTGAAAATGTTCCAACACATTTACCATTGAAGTATCATAACAACAAGTCTAACTTTGTATTTTTAATTTTTCTCTAGAAGATCCATTTACAACCTAATAGTTTTGTTCTAGAACTCATGCCAGTCTTGGTACTGTAAGGGATTACCAACGCCATGAATAAAGTCTCATCTGCTGTTTCGCATCAAGGTAGTCATGACAGCATCAAAGCATGCTGATACCAAGCCATGACACTTTCCCATACTTACCATGTCGATGCTCTCGTCGACACTAGAACCACACCAAATTCCCTTGTTGCACAAAGTTGACATTTTATCACATGCCTTTCTCTTGCCCTTAAAGACTAGGTCATGATCTTATCAAATGAGGCACTGAACATAGTGCTCATTCGGGTTTGTGGATGTTGACTCAAGCCTCATCAAATTTAGGTCATAGCTTAACCTTTATAAGATCATATATTGCAACATTGGTAAGACACCCCTACATTTTGAAGTATTTGAAGGAAACTCATTCCATTTCACAAATTCATATAAAACTTCTTGTGAGGTAGTTTATTAAGCATATAATTGGCATTCGTGCAAAGGTTTATAGCAAATTTGCAATGAATAACTTATTGAGTGGCCAAATCCAAAAAATACAGAAATCGATTTCTTTATTAAGACCATAAATTAAGGGTGCATAACAAATGCCCATTCTTGCTATGAAAAAAATCCACAAAGACTTGTTCACTTTTAATTTATTAGAAATAGATATCATATATAATTTAAGTTTGCATTTAGTTACAAAGGGACCCTATTACATTTGCAAAGGTGAATGAGGCTTAGATTTCATTAAACATAATCGCCTCTTAGTGAAAGAATAATATTTACCAATTGCATCCTATTGAGAAAAGATGGCTTGGTGGGTTGGTCTCCTAATTGAACCATCGCACCTTTTATTATGCATGGATACTCCTAGTTATTTTATTTAAGCATATATATCCTAATAGATTAAATTCTATTAATGTCCGAGCCATTTGTCATTCACTTCTATTATGAACAAAGTCACCAAAGTATATATATAAAGTATAAAAACATACCTTATTCAGAAATTTATTATCATAAAAGTAAATCTACAAATAAAAAAATAAGATGAAGATAACTTACTCTTATGCTCAACATGATAAGAAGAAACATCACCTTATTCTTCCATTCGTTAAAGTTAGTGCTATCAAATCCATCCAATTTAACGAATTCGTGATTCATCACTTTGTAAATGGTATCTGTCTCTATAGCTATCTCAAATAACTCTCTAAAATTATTGGAGAAAAGAGGTATAGATGGGTAGACAAAAATGATTGATCAAGACTTCAAGGCAGGACAAATCATTTTATTTAGAGAATTATTTGCTTCTACACAAAGTTTGCTAACAAGTCTAGACAATAGTTCTCCTAAGATATAACAAAGCCTTTATAAGTTTTGCAACCAATGATATTGAAAAATTCTCTAATCTCTTATTTTTTCTATCAAACTTTTGGATTTGATTCGGAATTGACTTAAACTTGATTTTTGGATTAACTAGAATGAATATTTTAATAATTGGAGTTAGTATTTATAGGTCAACAAAAGACACAATCAAAGAGATATTTTTCAAGTGAAAAGTCTTTTATAAATCATGATAACCTTTAGTAATAAAAGTCTTTTCACCCAATAAATGCATTATTTTATCTGATAAATATATTTTTCATCCAATATATATATATTTTTTTAAAAATGATAATGATTACATTTTTTTATCCAAAGTGATTATTAAATAACTATAAATAATTTATAATTTACCATAATTATAACACATAAATTATTGAGAAGTAATTAAGATTAAAAAATAATGGAGGCAAAGATTTGGCTGAAAAGCGTTTGCAGTGACACTGACAAATAAATAATGTGAAGAGAGAGGATTTTTACTGGATTGGCTAGCTAGCGACTGTGAGGTGTGGGGACCGAAGAACAGGAAAGCAACAAAGTGGGCAAAATTTTTGTCGACGCTAGCAACACGACGCCAATGCATCACGAGCCCAGCACTCGCTAACAACCCCAAAAAGGAGTACTGCTCCTTGCAGTTGCCTTGCCTGCTTGCTTTCTGCCCCTTTTTATGCTTCTAATCTATTTTTATTTCAGGGGCATGGATATATATATATATATATATATATATGCTTCTAATCTGCTCGAACTCTGGCGATGGATGATCATCATTAGTTTAAATTTTATATTATGATATAATTTTAAATGCTAATTTTTAGGCATTCGTTCGAAGTCAAACACACTCCGCGTAATAATAATAATAATAATAATAATAATACTAATAATAATAATTTTTTTGAAAAAAAAAATCTACAGCTACTATCATACGCTTTTGGTACAAAAAAATTAAATCTTGTTATTTTGAATGAACAAAATTATAATAAATAACTAATTTTGTTGAATTAAAACGCAAAAAATGTTGCAAGAAAACCAAAACTAAATTTTTGGGGTACTAGATAAGAAAAAAATACTGACTCATCAGATATAGTAA
The DNA here is from genome assembly GCA_038381775.1 of Adansonia rubrostipa. NCBI lineage: Eukaryota > Viridiplantae > Streptophyta > Magnoliopsida > Malvales > Malvaceae > Adansonia > Adansonia rubrostipa. The sequence goes on along the minus strand of JBBYHM010000003.1, from coordinate 9,322,846 downwards.
ACAAGGAATTTTCAGTTGATACCATTTATAGATGATCTGATCTGATCTCACCTCACCTTCTTAAATAAACTCTCTTTTTTTTTTTTTTATGAATTTCCAACGATTAAATAAGATGAAATTAAGGTAGGGGAATTAAAAACTATTGGATTTGAGATATGTGATAGAAATTAAATCAAATCAATGACAGAAAAATTTAGTTCTCCATCCTCACAACAATATTAGAAATTAATTAATATAAAGTATGCTAATCTCATCTTTGAATGTATCTATTTCCAAAATAATCATAATGCTGCTGGCAAATGGCAATGCATTTTTGTGGTGTGTATATACACACACATATATATATATATACATATAATATAGAATTAGGGCTTGTGCATACATATAATATATATACATGTATATGCATATAATACATAATTCATATAATATAGAATAGAATACAACAAAAATGAAAGAGAAAGAAGGGTTAGAATTAGGGCTTGTGCACGCGGCTCACTTTAGCATGCGGCGGGCCATCGTGAATCATTGCATAAATGAGTCACATTCATGAGCTGCCAATGTTTATTACTACAACCTAAACTCATTTTCAGAATATTGGAAGTGGATTCTCTCCACCATTTTTTCTTAAATAAGTGAAACCTTTGACTATTTTTCCCTTTTTTTTTTTGGTATATTATTTGAATAAGTATACGTGTGAATATTAGTATAATAAGTTTATCAATTTTAATACTAATACATTGAGAAACGAAATATTTATTATAACATAAACAATAAAAATACATTATTCATTTACTTACATCTTCATGCTGTAATATATTTTAATTAATTTTAATAAAAATTAAAAATTAAACTTAACATCTTGAAATTAATAATTTCATTAAAATAATTAATAATATAATTAAATTATAATTTATAATTTATAATTTACCAAAAAATTGTTAACAATGCCTCTTTAAGATTAGCTAAGATATTATTTATAACAATATTTTTTTTATTAAATTCAGTAATTGATAGTTTTAATGCGTAAAAAAATATTTTTCTAAAATGATAACTTTAAAAGTGTATTTTTTTTAAGGCACTTATTAATAATAATCATTTTCATTGATTAAAAAAAAAAAGTAAAACTCATTTTCAAATTACAATATATCATAAGATTTTGTCTGACGTGGAGGATTCTACGAGTTAGATCCGGCAGGGTCTCATTGGCCTTCATTCGCCCTTCCCCAAGGCCCAATCCACCTAAAAAATCAAATAGGATCAAAACTTTTATACTAAAATTTTAATAATTATAAATATATTTTATAATTAAAATTAAATAAAAATATTTTTATTTATTAAATAATGTGTCGAAGGTTCAAGTTTGAAAAATCTTATCTAATAAATAACTCGAAGTCAGTGAATAATTTTAGTTTCAAGCGTTGAAAACAATGGTTCCTTCGTTTCACAATTCAAGGAAGAAAGAAATGTTGGCTTTTCATATTACTATTAGAAAACGCATAATAATAGTATTCTCTCTCTATTTTTTTTTAGCACTTCACACTGATCTTAAAATTTTCGTACATTTTAAATTATATTTAATTTTTTTTTTTTTGCTTTTAACATTAAACATCGTAAAAACATCAAGTTTATAAAAAAAAAAACGAAAACCTCAAAATTCAAAGCAAATAAGACAATAAAAGAGTTAGGAAGTGATTATAACAACAACCAAAGTGTTAAAATAATATGTAATTTATAGTTATAACCTTTTTATGCACATTCATGAGGGGAAAATCAAGCGATAAAATGCCGTCAATGCCTAAATTTAAATGCCTTCTACATTTTATTGTATTTTACTTTTTGTTAAGAGAAAGAAGAGGCAAATAATTGCGGACAGCGAAGCAAAAAAAAACATTTACCTTCTTTATTTAGGCATTCAAATCAAGTCAATCTTATATTAAAGAAATAAAATAAATATAACAATTCATAATTGAAAACTTTAATGTATTTCATTCAAATAAGCAAACTGATAGACCAAATTGAAAAATTATCACTGTGACTTATTTATATATATATTTTTGAAATTATTAAAAACGAATCAACATTCCATGATAAAATAGATTTTGCAATTTTAGTTACTATATGATTAAATAATAAAAAATAATTAAGATATTAAGTAAAATATAAATAATATATGTAAATATATTAAATTTTATATAAACTAAATCATTAATATATTGAAATTTATATTAATATATAAAATTTTAAATATAATTATATTATAAAAATATTATAAAATTGACATCATGATAAAATTTATTTATTATGAGGAAGGAGTGATTGATTGTGAGAGTGAATGACGATTTCCTTTACACATGACATGAGTTTACACTTACATTTTCCACTTTGACGTGAGCAATGATCACACTGAGAGAGACGCTACTGAAGAAGAAAAATAAAGTTCGTGGTTTCTTCTATTGTAATGTTCTCTATTATATCTATATCCAATTCAAGCAAACAAAGAAAGGAAAAAAATTAAATACAAGAGAAAGAAAGAAAGAAAGACAAAAGTTTGAGAGGGAAAGGGAGAGGGACACGTTGGGCTTAGGGCTGAAGGAAGCAATGCATGGCAAATAATGGGCAAGCACTCAGTAGTGAGAGAGAAAACAAACCCCCCCCCCCCCTTTGAAAACAAAACCCCCCAATATGTGTAAATATATATAAAAAAGAAGCAAGCATGTGGGCTGTGGGGTTTAAGGAGAGTTTTTATTTATTTATTTTATTTTTCCTGCTACAACTACTTTATACAACCTGTAAATAATATACAAAAATTAGAAAAAAAAGCCCACTCTGTCTTTCTCTTCTCTTCTCTTCTCTTTTCTTTTCTTTTCTTTTCTTTTCTCCTTTCCTCTCCTCTGTGTATCCATTGCATTTATACAGGCAGGCAGTAGAGCGTTTCCTAATTCTTTTGTTCTCTTTGCTTCTTTTAATTTATTTCTTTTGTTTTTGGGTTATTCTGTGTTTGCCTTACTCCCCCAATTGCTTCTCAGTCATCTCATTTCAATTTCATCCTTATGATTTAGCTTTTACATCTCACAATCCTCCCCTTTTTTTAAACTCTTAAGTATTGGTCTCATCCTCACCCTCACCGCTTCTTCCTTCCATTTCCAGGGTTTCTTTTGCGCCTTTTTACTATTCTTTTGAGCTTCTTCGCTTTTCCCTCTCAGCTTCTTCTGCAAGGTCAAGTCCAAGGACAAAATAAAAGGAATCCTAAGTTACTCCCACTCTCATTCTGCACCTCTTTTCTTCTCTTCTCTTCTAACCACCCTTTTCTTTCCTTTCCTTTTCTTTTCCTTTCTTTTCAACTATGGATCTGCTCCTTCCACACTATTTATTCCTGTTATTTCACCCTCTCCTCTATTATTTTTAACTATAACTCAAACAATCCCATTAATTGCTTCAATGCGTTACTTAGTTCTCTCCATCACAGCGCCAACCCATTTGCATTTTAAATGAATTTCAAAACTTGTGCATCCACGGTGATTCTTCCGAGTCTCGCCATGTTTGTTCCATTCATCTGCTTTGTCTTCCTCCCACCTCTATTGGCTCAATCTGTTAATACTAATGCCTCTTCAACAACCGCTGCCAGAGCCCTTGATGCTCTTCTCCAAGACTATGCCTACAAGGCCTTTGTACGGCCTAGGACTGGAGTGCCCTACGAGGGGTCTGTTCCATCTAATTTGACTGGGATTCAGATTGCAGCAATGAGGCTGAGAAGTGGTAGCTTGCGGAGCAGAGGTGTCAAAATGTACAAGGAGTTTGAGATCCCCATTGGAGTTGTAGAGCAGCCTTACGTCGAAAGGCTTGTTTTGGTGTACCAAAACTTGGGCAATTGGTCTCAGATATATTATTCGCTTCCCAACTACACCTACCTCGCTCCTGTTCTGGGTCTTCTTGCGTATGATGCTTCTAACTTATCAGCTACGAATTTGCCAGAATTGGATCTTAGGGCATTTGGGGATCCTATCGTAATCAACTTCTCAGATGTGAAATCCGCTCCAAATGGGTCAATGCCCAAGTGCGTTTGGTTTGATTTACATGGTTTGGTGAAATTCAGCAACTTGACATCAGTCAATCAGTGTTCAACCATCCAGCAGGGGCATTTTTCTATAGTTACTGAGTCGATTTTACCGCCAACGCCACCAACTGGAGGTGAAGCAAAGAAGAGAAATAGAAAAGCTTGGATAATCGTTGCTTCTGTTCTGGGTGGATTGGCTTTGCTGGCATTGTTAGCATTCCTGGTACTTTGGGCACGCAAATGCAAGCAGAGAAAGAAAATGCAAGAGATGGAAAAAGCTGCAGAATTGGGAGAAGCCCTACGTATGACCTCCGTTGGGGATACAAAAGCACCAGCGGCAACAGTCACTCGGACTCAACCAACTCTCGAGAGCGAATATGTGCCCTAACCCTCTCTGTGTTATACAAGCATTTTCTTACGAAGTTCAATTCCTGTATTCAGTAATTCTTCTGCTCACTGCCTCACACCTATTTTTTTTCTTCTTTCTGGTGGTTTGTTCTTGGTAGCCTCTTGGTTGTAGTGTGGGTAATATAGGAATTTTTTTGTCTAGGTTTGTTATTGTTGCTCACAAATCTTTTCATAATTTTATGATTCATTGTGGTGTGCATGTAGCCAAAATGATTCTATTCTATATGTCATGAATTATCAGTTCTCATTCATAAGGAATAAAACCTTTTTTCCTCATGGGGTGCCTTGTTTTTCTGGATTTACTTTTGTCTGTTTCTGTGGAATGTAGGATGAAGATTGCTTTGTAATCAAAGCAAGCTGATGTTAAAGGTTGACTCCAACTATCATTGGTTTGAGGCAAATGTCAGGCTTGGACATTTGTGGCTCGAGTTAGAAGTTTATTTTTTTTTTTTTTGTATCGGTTCTAAAAACTGAATTGGTAATTCTCATATACTCTGGCTATAATTTTAGGTTACCAGCGCTACAGAGAACTTTATTCCAAGTTTTTTTACTTTTAGCAAATCTTGGTAACCTTCTGCAATCTGTGAACTTTCCTAAAAGATCTTTTTTCTTGCTTAAGGCAGATGAGCTAGAGACAAATGTTTGTTCTTTCTTTCATGATGGTAGTCCTAAGAAGTTCAATCTTTTCCAAGGGGAGTTATTCTGGAAAAAAGGAACAGAAAAATATTTGTGCCAGTAAGAAAGTAACATATAAGACTTAGAAGAGGTGGAGCAGATTCCATGACTTTTCCCCTTAAATTGTAACCAAAGCAGTGATTAGGAACTTTGGAACCCGTTTTCTTTGGTAGATACAATTTGGTTATGTAGCACATCTTCAATTATTTCTGCTTGCTTCTTAAAGTGTGGGAATTGTGAAGCCACCTTTGCATCTTTTGTGACATCAGTAGGACCATGATAAGTGGTAAGACTATGGTAAACATTGGGCTAATCTCTAAATCTTGTGGTAACTCCAAGCCATTGTCATTAGAACTGGTTCCCTTTAAGTTTTGTAAGGCCCTACTCCACTGAAATGTAGTTTCTTGAAAGTTCTTCTAAGAAATCCTTCTGATCAGATACAAACAATAAACATTTCTCCTTCACTGAAATCTGCTTATCTTCAATGTAAATCTGCCCCTTGTTTGTAGCTTTCATGGCTAAATATAATTTTCTGATAGACTTCATCAAGTTGGTAAGTGTGGATTTGTTGAACAATGCATTCTACATCTGCCTCAAGCTGGACTAATAAAATTTATCTTCAACTTGACTATTGTTTTGTCACATAAAAATGTCCTGCTCATCAGAATGTAAGTCCAATACTACTTCAGTACTTCGTCGCTTGAGTCTTGATAAAGAAGAGATGAAGTACTTAGAAGACAAAAGTATCTTCAAATCATGTATGGAATAGGGTGGATATTCACCTTGCTGTCTAGTCATTAATGCAGCATTTTTAAGGCTGAAATCTTTGCATATTGAATAATCCCTCTTCAATTGCTTAAATCCAATTATTTTAGCGGGCATAGAATTTAATATGTAGATCATTCTATTCACTGCATCAGCAGCCTTATTCTCTTTGCTTTCTACTTAAAATTGCATTTTAGGTAGCGTGGTTAAGCATGTCTTTGCAGTTTCAGTAATCTTAGTCTTTTTCCTTGCTATACTTCTTGAATTCATCCACAGACATAGGCTTCTTCAAGACTACTTTCTTATTTCAGAGTAAGAAAATAGAAACTTAGAAAATATTTGCCTTCCCATTTTGATATGTCTCTCTGCCATATAACCATGGTCTACCAAGAAGAATTTTTCTAGCAGTCATAAGCACAATATCACAACAAATATCATTTTTATGGCCACTATCAGAAATAGAAATGAGAGCAGGATGTCTAGTTTTTCAACCCAAGTGATCTTGTAAGTCTGCGCATGCAATTGGGGTTTGATTTATAGACTATAGTAGCTTGTGATATCGCATTCAAAGAACCGCCACAATCCTGTACGGCTTATAGAACTTGTCATTGCTCTTGACTAGATTGTGAAAAATGACAATTCGCAACCAATCTTCCTTATCTTCTACTCTTTGTGCTGCTAATAGTTGCCTTACCACACATTTATTTTATGACCTGATAAAGTTAGTTTCACTGTCACCTTGGTCATTGTTTTCATCATCAGTGTCCTGTGTATTCTCCAACTTCATGCTCAAAATTTTCAACCTCCTACTGGTTCAGCACTGCCTTTTTTTTCTCATGTGAGACTCTTGTTCTTTTTAATTTCCACTTAAAATTGCATTTTGGATAGCGTGTTTAAGCATGTCTTTGTAGGTTGAGTAATTTTACTCATTTTCCTTGCTATACTTCTTGAGTTCTTCCGCAGATAAGGACTTCTTCAAGACTATTTTCTTGTTGTTGAACAAGAAAGTAGTAATATTGGCCTTCCTACATTGGTATGTATCTTTGCTGCATAAACATGGTCTTCCAAGAAGAATGTGTCCAGTATGAAATATCGCACTAGTTATCATCTTCATAGCTACCACAGGAAATAGAAACAAGAGCAGGGTTACTGGAATGGTAGGTTTTTTCAACCCAAGTGATCTTTCAAGGTTGTGCATGTGATTGGGCTTTGATTTATAGAATTTAGTAGCTTGTGATATCGCATTCATAGAGCCACCACAATCTTTTACACGAACTTATCAATGCTATCAACCAGAGAGAAAAATAGCAACTTGAAGCCAATCTTTCTTGTCTTCCACCTTTTCTGCTGCTAATAGCTGTGGGCTTCTCCTTGGCTTAAAATTTGGCATCTACTCAAGCGGGTCTTCAATGCTTCAAATTTTCAAAGCAAGTTGGGAAATTCATCCAAAGTACAGGCTATGTGGCTGCCATCTCCAAGTGAAACTCCAATTTCAAGGCCTACTTTATAGCAGGCAGCGAGCTGCAGTCACTTTTCTTTTTGTTTTTTTGGTTTCAAATTGTTAACACATGAAATTGCTTTGGTTCTTCAATTGCTCGAGCTCTTTATCTAAGAAAAAATATCATTGTGTACAAGTTCTTTTTGTGATTAGTAGAAAGAAAGTGCTCCTTCAGGTTCAGCATTTCATCTCACCAGTCTATAGGCCTTTCATCTGTTTTGTGAAGTTTTTCTTCTACACTGCGCCATTGATTGTCTCGCCGGTTCCTTCAATTTTGACTTTGTAAAGTGAAGGTTCATGTCTTTTGGCATAAAATGCTAATCAAAATACTCATACATAGATGTGTATATAAGCCAATCGAGAAAGGTTGTAGGGTTCAGCTTTCCATAGAAGTTTGCTGCTTCAACTTGGTTATATGTCTGCTTGGCAAGTTATAACTTGTTTCTTGTGCTGCTGACTTTGGTTGAATCTTGTAGCTGACATCTCAGTTTGGTGATTGGCTGCAAATTCATCAACTCTCTTCTTTCCCAACTCTTTTGTAACAACTTAATCATCTGTTTGAGTTGATTATTTTGTGGTCAGCAATTTGTGCACTTTGAGATTTGTAATGGTAAATTGCATAGTCTGACTTCTGCTGCTACTCCTAGCAGGGGGCTGTGCCTCAAGGGCTAGGAGGAAGTTGTAGGTTTTAACTGTCTCTAAGTAGATAATAAAATACATAATATAATCATAAAGATTGAGATCTGCGTTGATATGGGGGTTAATCTGCAGAATCGTGGAGCACCAACAGGAACATAAAACAAACATCCATTCCATTCTATGTGGAAACTTATGAGAAGATTTCAGTGGGTCCCAATTTCTTTATGCTTAATGCTTTATGATCCTGCCTGCCAATGCCAGGGGCAAAGGCAAAGGCAAAGGCAAAGAAAGAAGGTATGAGTTGATTAGCAGAATTTTTAATTGCTTTGCTTGGTTGTTACTTTGCTAGTTGAAGTGGGTGGCTGTGACTATGAGCCTGGCTTTCCCACCAAAGTTAGAAGTGGGAAAATAAAAGTTAGCAACGGCACAGGCAGTGGAGCCAGCCAAGCCGAGAAGAGTATATATTATTTATTTAAATGAAAAATAAAGTTATAATAATGGTCCGTCCTCTCCCCCGCGCTGCACCCAGGACAACAAAGCACACAATGAGATTTGATTGATTTGTTTTAAATGTCGAGCATCAATGAATTGTTGTGTTGGGGCACCACCACTACATTAGTATTAGTTGATACATAATTGATAAATAGATAATCTTAGTCATAAAATTAATTAATTAATTAATTAATTGAAGACGCCTTTGCTTAGCTATGCTGTCAATGTTGGACTGCTGCTTCTCCTCCTCCTCTTCACTTCTATTACCATTACCAACCAGGCGTTCAGCCTTCTCAGACTGACCGACTCTCAAGGAAATCATATGAAGAGTATCATCCCTCTCAGTCACTCGTATCTTATCCAACAAAACCTTTTTATTTATTTATTCATTTGAGATTCCTTCGCCACTGGCACTACGTTATTTTTATGTATAAATAAACAAATAAAATCACTTCATTCATGTATTCGCCAAAAAACGTCAAATTCATGCCTCCAATACCAATATCATGCTTTGGGGTTTCTTTTTGTTCCAGCTAATCTGTTTTATGAGGATATTTTCACCTCCCATCATGTATATGTAATAATACAATGATTAACGGATGTGGAGCAGGCAGGGTTGTTGTTTGTTTGTAGAGATGAATAGGAAGGGAAGAACTTAGCGCCTTCAGTAGTCAGCTAAGCTAACATGATAAAACTAAAAGGGGCATGTTGCGGTGGAGCAAGTTGACGATGGATTACTTACCGCCTTCAGTAATCAGCCACTCTTTGAAGAGATAATGAGCTATTCCTTTGGTATTAGGCCACGCTGATGCTAAACACAGACTTGGACAGTGTGGTTGAGGATGGGCATCTCTGTAGTATGCTATATTCAAGTCAGTGATGGATGGAGAGCTTATTTGAAGATGGAAGGCTTCAGACCGCCGAGCAGAGATATCAAGGGAGTCAAGGTGTACGTGGACTTGGTTGTTAAGATCTTGTAAGCCCATCTCATGCGTGCTTATGTTGAATAAGTCCTTGGATAGATAGCATTATTTTTTTTTTCCTTTTTATCTTTTCTTTCTGAGAAAGGGAACACAATTGCTGCCCTCAAGTTGTTAGATTTTGTTTAGAGAGAGAGAGAGAGAGAGACAGAGACTGTAACATTCACTTTTCAATTGTGTAAAATAATGGAGAAAGAAGGGATCACTAACTGGAGTAGTCACCAGAAGGGGAACGCCAAGCAAGCAGATATACTCTACAGAATTATAAAAGGCGGGGAGGCAGCTAGAGGAAGCAAAAAAGAACATCATAGAAGGTCACAGGGACTTTGAAAGCAACAAATCTCCAAAACACCACCGGTTGAGCAACGTAAACATTAGCAAGAATTGTCAAAAAGTGCAACAGTTTAGAAGTTCATGCAACTTCAAGTTACAGAAAAATGAAAAAAAAAAAAAAGAAAAGAAAAAGAAAAAGGTACTTAAGTTCATCTGCTCTTCAATTTTCGACTTCGTCAGCAGGACAGAACATCATAGAGCACTTTTTATTTCTCCTCCCTCACTCCATTGCCAAGTGTCCTACATTAAACAACGACCGACATGAGCTTCTAAGTTAGGATCAAAGAAAAGGCAAAGTGGGCAGCAATATGCAAACAAGACAGGATGAAAGACATTTTTCCTTTTTCTTTTATTATGGGTGTTGGCCGTTATAATCTGTCCCCATGAAAATATACGATATTGCTGCACGGAGACGGTTGGGAGAAACCTGCCACTCCACACGTGTTCAATTGCATGCACACACAACTAAATGCATGTGAAACATAAAGAACCCGAGAGGCCAAGAAGCATACACTTGTGGCATTGCTAATATCGTTCCTGTTGTACGATATGCAAAGTAACTAAAACAATCCAGCACCAAAAGTAATCTTCAAAAGGTGTGATTTGTTCTTGTTAAAATTTGCGGAATGAAATACAATTAAAAAATTTATTAGAAAAGAAATACAAGAGTCAATCCGTTTAGTAAATATGGAATAGAATGAGCATTAATCTTTGATTTAACCAAGTCTGCAAAAACCATAGACATCTCCTACAAGTAAGACAGCACATTGTCTGTCATATTCACAAAAGACACATATAAATGGTGTTGCAACATTTCAAAGCAAAGGCTGGCCCTTGTGAGTAGACAGTAAGATTTCCTACATATATATACATCTATATATATATATATATATTCAATAGTCAGCTCCTGAGATAAAACCACCATTTCAGCACATTTGGAATGCACATAAAAATCAAAATCAAGCCTAGACTCCAGAGCTGTTAATCTTTGCAGTAAACAAATCATTACAGGATTTAAGCTACTTCCTTAAGAGACCGGAGGTGAGCTTGGGTGCTAGCTGGAGAAAGTTCCATAGCATACTACTACATAATCTTTTAACAAAAACAGCTATACAGTTTTAATTTTTCTTATTATTATAACTTTAATTTAAAGATGTTTACGTCCCTTGATTAATGCATTTTGACGGAAAGGAATATTAGTACCATATGTTTAGTGTTGGAAATTTGGTAAACTATGATTGATTTCTAAGCAGAATGCAGAAGTAAACGGAAAAAAATGGGATAATCAACAATAAAGAAAAATGAATTGAATTGAAATCCCCAATAAGTAAAAACAGAAATTTAACTGAAAACCCTAATAAGTTGACCTTGGATCAAATCAAGGACAAGGAATGAAAAAGCACTGGTGCATCTGCAACGAAATCAATAAAGATTAAGCAAAAACATGGGTAAAATAGTGAAAGTTTAAAGAGAAGAAAGTACCAGTAGTTAAAAAAGAGATCAATTGGAGGAAGAGGAAGAAAGGTTTTCCAAGAGCTTTTTATCCCTTCTTTCCATGGCGACGTCCCACATATCGTTCCCGATGTGCTTCGGCTGTTTCAATTTCATCAAATAATATCAGTAAAAACCCAATGAAGTAATCGATCCAAATTTCAAGTTAAAAAAAAAAAATAGGGAAAACCGACCCGGCCATGATAAGCTTTGTGGATGTAATACTGAGCATTGCCCATTACGCAGAGCATTCCAGCTATGATTCCAAGGGGAAGTGCTGCTTCCAACCATATCCACGCCATTCTCTCTTCTCTGAATCTCTGCTTCTGCTTTCACTCTTTTCTCCCTTTTTTTTTTCAACCACTTCTATTTTTTAACTCCCAATCATCACCTTCAAATGCCCTTCATCATCATCATCATCTTCTTCTTCTTCTAATTACAATTCTAAGGATTAATAAACATTTTTAGCAGTTTAGGCTAAACGATTTTAGCCCAACCGTTATGAAATGGGCCTTCCATGTTCGTTTCGTTGGCTGCCCCGCCTGCCTATTTTTACTTGCTTTGCATTTATGCGCTACAATTTATGTGTTTTTGTTGGGGAAATTTAACTGCTGCAAAGGAAATTAAAGAGATGAGGGTAATTTATTATTATATACAATTATGATAGGATTGTTAATCATATAAGATCTAGAGTTACTTATTAACATATCACCACAATTATTGACAATATAAGATCTAAAGGTTCTTTAGCAATAAATCACATATAAAATCAAAACATATATACGGATGAGGAGTCGAGAGTTTAAAAATTTTAGGACATAAGAGTATCGTAGGTGAGGACTGAGATCGGAATATGTATATGTTATGTATTTAAAGGGTAGACATGTTATGTATGTAAATAATAGTGTGATAGAATGCAAGTTGGAACGTCAGAAGACGAAATTGAAGACAAAGACGAGCGATAATTGCAAGCAAATCCATTAGGTAAACGGTTGGGTGTTAATCCCTACAAATTTAAATTAAAACCCCTCAAGCACCACCATGATTTTATCGGTGGGTTCAGGCAGCCTCATATCCTTCAGTTCTGATCATAAATTGATTGACACCCCCACCCCCAATTCATTAATCTCTACAGCCATTGTTTTTCATCCTATCTCCCAGCAATCATCCGGGCCAATTTACATTCTAAAACATATACTATATTGATACTTATTGGTGCAATAACGACCACTTGCGTTTTTTTTCTTTTCTTTCAAAAAATCAAATTATAAGGACATGTTATGACTTTTAAAGCAAATAACATGTTATACCAAATGCATTAACAATCTTTTGCATCAACAATGTTATTATATTACCTATACCTACAACTAAAACGAGAGCAGGTGGGTTTAGACCAAGGAATAAAAAACAAATTGATGATCGAATTGCTTAAATCATTAATTTTTGGTTCAATCAATTTAGCATTGATTCAATCATCTTATAATATTTAATAATTAAAAAATAAAAGTAATTTTAAAAATTTTAAAAATAAAAAAAATTAGAAAAATTAAAAAAATAAAAATAAATAATATAAGCAACATATAAGTCCATTACAGGTTTATAAATTATAACAAAAATTAAAAATTTTAAATTAGGATTGTAATTTTAAATTTTATTTTGTACATTTATACGAAAAACGGGTTGTATTTTGAATTTTTGGCTTTAAAAAATAAATGCTTTCAAAATCATAAACCAAATTAGGTTTGGGTTTAAAGAAAAAAAAAAAAAACCTCAAAATGTATATAATATGTCAAAATCCAGTTCTATCGGTCTTTTCAATTTTTAATTTTTTATTTTTTAATGGTTCTATCCGATTTAATAAAAATTCAAATATATATATATATTAATGAACCTTCAAATAAACCGCTTTTTTGTCAAACCGACTAATTTAATCAAATTTTTTCATTATTGTTTTAGACTCTAAATTAGTTTTAAGAGTTGAACAAACCTTCAAACTTATGTATGTATTATTGACATTGGGTTGAGTCAAGAAGTAACTAATAAAAGAAACAAGGGCAAGAATAAATGAAATTGAAAAGAAGAAAAAAATTGAAGTACAAAAAAAAAACCCTTTGTGCTTTAGGACAAACATGCTTATGGTTGAATCCAGTAGAGTCATGATCTAAATTTTTTTTTAAATCATAAACTTAAGCTTATATTTGATATATTTAAACCAGCCTCATTTAGGCTTGAATTACTATTAATCACATTAAAAAATATTTTTTATTAATATTTATATATTTTATAATTATAATTAAATAAAAAAATATATTATTTTGATTTAAAATCATTGTTTGAGTTGAGCCAAAAGAAGAATATTAAAACCTAGGCCACAAAAAAAAATATTAAAACTTAAGCTTAGGCCCAATCCAGAACTTGACCTTTAAACGAATCTAATTTAAAGTTAGTAACAATTAATCTTACGTCTTAAAACTAATACTTACCCTTTATGCTTTCATTCCGTTTGCATTAAATTTTTTAATTATACGTGAATTAATATCAAAAATACCCTTCATTCCTAACAAAAAGAATTACTTCTAAATTCTTCAAGGTTTTATCCAAAGAGTAAGAACGTTTTTTATCGTTAGTCATCAAATTAAACCCTCGGCCGAAAGAAAATAAATAATCAAAAAACATAAACTCAATATCGCCTCCTCAATTGTAGTCTTCCACTTAACGACCACCGCTGATGGTTCCAAGAAGAAAGTCGAGAATCCTTACACCATCACCAAGTCACGCAAAAGCTAGATTGAAGAAGAAGATGACAAGTTCCTTAAAGCTCTTCAATCGTATGTCCTTATTATTCCTTTAAAACTTATTTATTTATTTATTATTTTTTTAAGTTGAAATTTTTGGTCAAATTTTGTTCGTTTTTTAAAAAACAAAAATGAATTCCAAGTACCCATCATTTTGAGTCACTGTTGTCATTGTTTTCCAACTTCCCATCTCCTTTTAGTGGGAAAATTTCCCTTTTTGGGTTGTTTCTCACTTTCAATTATTTTGTTTTGTCAAGTTTAGAAGATTTAAAATTATGAACGAGTTATTTTTGTGTCCATTTGAACTATTTTAGCAATTAAAAAGATAAAAATTAATGTTGTTTTATAATAAAAAAAATTCTTATTAGGTTTATATATATATATATATAATTAATGGTTTTTTTTTTCTTTCTTGCTGACTTAGATTCAATAGTAATTGAAAAAAATCGAAGATTTTGTTGGTTCGAGCAGTAGTATCCATGTTTAAAGACAAATATTTTTTGTTTCGAGTTAAGTTATGCAATTTTAATCTCATTTGGTTCATTCGAAAAAAAATATTTACAGTCTTTTCAGATTTTAAAAACCTTAATCCTATACCATATTTTCTATTAACATAGGCAAAATTAATATTTTATAAAATTTCTAACAGTGTTACATCAATTATAAACAAAATAAAAATACTACTGGAGTTAGATTGTTGTTACGCCTAAATTACAAGAGAATTTTTTTGTAAATAAAAGAAAGGGCTCGACAGCGTGTGCCGCAAATACATTAAAATATCCAAACAAATACGGAAAGAAAAAGGGGTTCTAAAAAAATGGTAAACGAAAAAGTTAGGGTAAGATAAGGTAAGTAGGAAACATCACGTAAAAGGAAATTTCTTTTAAAGTCAGAGATCAATTTCTGAACGACGTCGTGGGAGTTTAAGGGCCATGGAAGAGACTAGGGAGTAGGTGAGGTAGAAGAAATGTGTGATGAGGGCGTGGTTTGGGGTGGGGGGGCAGTAGGCACTCTCACAGTCCAGCTAAGACTGCGTTGGCAGATGGCAACATCATTATCATTCGCCATTGGCTTCTTGCATGTGTGGGGTCCCCTTTCTCTCCTAGATGGCCGATGCTAATCTGATTCTCTCCATGCCTCACACCTGTCCTTCGTTGCTACAAGGGTTCACTGCTTTCCTCCACACCCCTTAAATTCTCCCTACAACCCTTCCCTTGCGCTCCCCGCCCCTCTCACCCTCTCACCACTCATCACTTACCCCTCATCACAGTAAGGAAAGCCAAGCCAGTCAGTAAAACAATCTCATTCGTATCACTTACAGCTAGTCTGGACTAATGGCTTCGACAGTAGGGCTTCCCCGTTCTGACTCTTTTGTTTTTCCCCTAAAGTTAAACGTTACAAATTTTTTACTCTCAATTTTCAAAAATAAAAGAATCCACTGACTTCATTGTCTTAAATATTTACTACAATCTTAATAATATTGTAAAATACATAAAATAAATTAGTAAATTATTAAAAATTAGTATTCTTTTCTGCAAATTTGACCATAGCTGTCGACCTTTTTATTGTTTTTTCTTAGATATATTTTTTCCTTTTTTGTTGGCTTTTATTACAAACCCCTTTTATTGATGGTATTGTGTTTTTCTTTTTCTTTATTCTGCAAAAACCACAAATCCACAGCTAATTTTTTTCCAATTAAAATTCATGATATTGCTTTTTTGAAAGAACTGAATCCTCAATTGTTTTTTCGAAAGAACTGAATCCGCAAAAGCTAAAGCTATGTCAGGTCTGTATAATCCCAACTTCTCTCCTGCCAGAGCTGCTTCTCCACAGATTAGGAGCACCCCAGAGGTTGACAGGTACATCCCATAACTTAACAATCCGTCTTCTCAACCATATTAATAATAACAAAAAGAAAAAAATTATGTTCCTCAATTTTGATTTTATTTTCCTTTAGGGTTTAACAATTTTTAATCTATGTGGGATTTTTGGTTCTTTTTTCTTGTTTCTTTTCCTCAGTCAGTACTTATCAGAGCTGTTGGCAGAGCATCAAAAGCTTGGACCTTTCATGCAAGTCCTTCCGATATGTAGCCGACTGTTAAATCAAGGTTCGTTATTTACTCTGTCACTCTTGGATCTAGGTTTTTTTTTTCTTTTCTTTTTTTTTTTTCTCCTGGTTTTTAGTTACCCATGTTAAATTAGTCTGATTGAGTGTAGCGATGAGATGTCCAATTGTGTTTCCTTTTCTAATACATATTCTCTTGATCATTATGTTCTTGGCTTGAGCATGTACTTAACCCAATGTTAGTCGGTTAGATATGTGTTCCAGTTCTAAAATATAACAAATACCACTTCACAATTGTGTTTTCGATAGTGGCTTAACACTGCGATTAGTTGTTCACCACAGAGTCACTTAGTGATCCTGTTGTTTTAGTTAAGTGGCCATGAAATAGTGTCATCTTCAGCTGGCACAAATTCTAGAGTATGAAGAATTCCAAGCCTCGGAGGTACCTTGGCTAAGGTGTGATTTGTTTTCCCTTTTGATTCAGGTGCTATGTATTCAAAGATGCATTTCAAAAGATTCTTAAGTTTGGATTTAGAAAGCTTATTGCATTTCGAGTTTTACTTATGTCTTGAGATGATAGTTTGACTAATATCGGAAAGCTAGGGTAGAAAGGAAGTAGAAGTTGCTTTGTAGGTAGAGATTCAGTTAATGTAGTTGAAAGTGTAAAATGAATGGGGAAAAAAACAGTCACAAGACCAGCTGCACTGCTAAATTTGAATTTCAGAAAATTTTTGGACTTTTATCTGAGAGCCAGGATGTTGGGCTAATTATCTTGATTAGTTTGGACAAGAAATGATTTTATGAAGTTGTACACATCCCTTGTTTAGCAGTGAACAGAAGTTTATATATTTTTCTAGCTAGCTTACCTTCCTACAATCGATATAGGCATTCTAAATGTATTTTTTTTTCTTTTACATTCTTCCATAATGTAGGATGTTTTCAAATTCTATGTTTTTTCGTCTTGCCTTGAAATGTCTAATCTGATTTTGGATGCTATTCCTTGCATGCATTTTATGTTTTCATAACTTCATCTGTTTCTAATATATATGGTCTTCATATGCAGAGATATTTCGGGTCTCAGGAATGACGTCCAACCAAGGATTTGGTGACTTTGACCGGATAAGGCACAGAAGCCCCAGCCCCATGGCTTCTTCAAACTTTATGTCAAATTTTTCTGGGACAGGATTAGGTGGCTGGAATAGTCTTCCTCAAGAGGTCACTAATGTTAAATTTTCATTTTAGCATCTTTATTTCGAAAATACATATTATCATTCACATTTTCCTTGTTTGTTTAATTGAGTGCGTTTCTTTTATAAGCACAATATTTGTGTCATGCAGCCTACCTGTAAATTGACAATCTGTTAAACTAAGTGACAAGTTGTTTTTGCTTTTAAAATCTCTGACTTGCTCTTTAAGATTATATCTGGTTAAATAACATTGTAATTTTAGCGTCTAAAATCATAACATGCTGAAGTCTTGTCCTTTGGCACCATAAAGATAAAAAACAAGCAATAAAGTTTGAAGTTATCTTGCTTTTTTTGTATGACCAAAAAGGTTTAAAAGCACTTTCTTACACTTTATTTTTGCTTCAAATTGCAGACCATGTCAAACGGATTAGGATTTTAGTTTCCTGCTACTTTCATTCATGCTTTATCTAGCACATTATAGGTATTTTTCCTCTATTAGGAAATACATGACAAGTTGCTTGCCCATGTGACCCATTTCAGTATGTATTGATGTGGACATGGTCATATCCGAATGAGCATATATGTTAATCTGAATACTATGTGACTATTCTAAAACTATGGGTTTTGATTCTGGTTGCTAAGTTCATTTTATTAAAAAAGAATAAGGAAAATGCCCAAATTGTCACTAAATGAAGCATTCCTGTCAAACGGTGAATATCTGAGTTTCATATTGATCCTCTTTGCATCTGGTTGATGATTCAAACACAATGATTATTTAATCTCCAATATTTGACATAACGTTGGATCCTCTTTAGTAACTCAGATGAGAACCATGTTTCTTTCCTCTCCAAAATGCTATGATGCCAAATGGTTTTTTTTTTCTTTTAATGTGCTTGAAATTGCTTGATATAATGCCTATCTATCGGTTCATTTCTAGATGCTGAGATGCATTCAACTTTTGTTCCTTTTTTCCTTTTTTTATTTTTTTTCCCCTTATTTCATGGTTAACATTCTAATCTTTTTGTAACATTTTAGTACTTGGTTCTTTAATGAAGCATTGGGTAAGTGTTCTCTCGGAAAGTTGTCCGAGTTACCGTACATAAGGGTTATTTGAAGTTAAAACTTGTTTTCATATGCTTGCTTCCTATTGTATGGATTGAACTACTGTTGTCTGATCTTTTATGCTACTGTTGCTTTTGTATATTTTGACAGAGACTAAGTGGACCTCCTGGGATGACAATGGACTGGCAAGGTGCACCAGCAAGCCCTAGTTCATACACTGTGAAGAGGATTTTGCGTCTCGAAATTCCTGTTGATACATATCCAAATGTAAGCTTTATATGGAAAATGCTAGGGCATTAGATTAAAATTTTATTGATTATATTTTTCATATTTCAATTGAATGAAACAAACGCTTTTATGATTACTGAGGTTTAGAGTCTGCTTTTCCTTTGTTAGTTCAATTTTGTTGGACGACTTCTAGGCCCTAGGGGCAATTCATTAAAGCGGGTGGAAGCGACTACTGGCTGTCGTGTATACATTAGAGGCAAAGGATCAATAAAGGATCCGGACAAGGTAAAGCTGCAAAATTTATAGTTACTATTGTTATTTTTGTAAAGTTTTGATACCTTTAGTTTCTGCTATATCTCAACTATGATTCTGCTGATACTGGCAGGAAGATCAAATGCAATGAATTTCCCTGTGGCTGCCACCCCCCTTTTTTTCCTGATAATTTTCTTTTAGCATAAAAATTTAATAGTTTTGAATAATAATTTCCCATCTTTTTCCGTATGAAGGAAGAGAAGCTCAGAGGTAGACCCGGCTATGAGCACCTGAATGATCCGCTCCACATCTTAATTGAGGCAGATTTACCTGCTAGTATTGTTGATACAAGGCTTAGACAGGCACAGGAAATCATAGAGGAATTACTTAAACCTGTGGTATGTAAAGCAATCTTGTTCTTCTCCTCGAGAAAGTTTATTAGCCATAGGTTGCTCTCATATATGCTTCCCCTGAGACTATTATTTTTCATAAAAATTACCTGCTTTTGCTTGTGTAAGCTTGTCGCCCTGTCAGGAAAAACTTCGCATCCATTCTCTTTTGCTGTTATCAAATTGCAGGCATCATGTTGTTAAGCTGTTAATAAATATTTTCATCTTGTGTATTTGTGATATGTAGGATGAGTCACAAGATTTTATAAAGAGGCAGCAGTTGCGTGAACTGGCAATGCTAAATTCAAATTTCAGAGAGGATAGTCCCGGTCCAAGCGGCAGTGTTTCTCCATTTAATTCCAGCGGAATGAAACGTCCCAAAACGGGACGCTGAGCCTGGGAGTTAAACCTCAAACAAATTGTCTGAAATGTTTCCAGCGTGCTCCAGCACTGAGCATTTGATAGCCAAGAAAGTAAATCTTGTGATACATATCAGTTCCGTACGGCACAACATGGAAAGATTAGGCTAACAGTTGTTGGTGGTGAGCTCTCTGGTGGGATTTTAATTGTTAAATTGTTTTGCTTTTTTGAAAATGAAAAAGGAAGAATTATAACGTTGGGTTGGGTCTTGGAGTTTTAGGTTTGGTGAGGTCAGTTTTGCTGTAAACTTTGAATACATTCATTGGATTTATTCATGTATTAGTAGGTTTAAGGAGTGTGCAATATTTTATATATATATATATATATGAACTATTTTATGGTTGGTAAGGTGGGATATGAGTTTAGTAGGTGGTGGTGTTGTCATTTGTTGTTTTTATTCATTTTGTAGTTTAAATGATGAAGCGTATTAAAATGTAAGTTAAGTTGGGCTGAGTCAACTATTATATTACTTTTTTTTACCTGATTATCCGCAGCACATGGATCTTCTTCTCTCTTCTTCGCTCAAATTAAATGTAGTTAATAATGTTACTTGCGTTAAGACTCACTTGAGAGATTATTATTATTATTATTATTATTATTATTATTAGTAGTAGTATATGACCCATCCCAACAAGCAGAAGCGGCTTTTAAACCCTTCTCTTAGGTCTTAACGGCTGGCATTTGGTTTTTTTTTTCTTTTTTTGTTAGGTTTTTATGATAGGTGAGGAGGACAATTTACTTGTGGGCATAGACATATCTAGTAATAAATAATAGGATTTCATTTAATTTCATTTTTTGATTAATTAATACCCAATGGCATGCGATTAATGCATGTCTAATCTAAAGCAACAAGTAAAGCATATTATTAAATAAAATAAAAATTAACTTAAGAAAAATTATTCCATCGTAGACTAACTCCTGGCCCTAGTCCTAGATACTGTGTATGGGTTGCTATCTGTTGGGTGTGAATGTGAAGTCAGCCAGGGGTAGGAGTGTGATGCAATACAATAAAAGAAATAACACCACGCAGAACATGATCATCATGATGATGATTACAAGAGGTAGTAAAATACACTTAGAATTTAAAATTTTATTTAAATTTAAATTTAATATTAAAAATAAATATGATAAAATTATCAGTAAATAATTTAATTAAATATTAAAAATTTACTTTATATTTTATATATGATTAAATTTATTTGTAAGTTAGATACAGCTACAGTTTGAATTTTTTTTTTTAAAATCCTTAGTCTAAGCTTTTGTTTAATATGTTCAAACCTATCTGTTTATGTTAGAATTATTATTCATCACATTAAAATAATAGTTTTTATTAATGTTTATATACTCTTTAATTAAATTTCAATAAACATATTTGTTATTTTAATTTAGAATCAATGTTTCAAGTTAGACTAGGTCAGCCTGAAATAAAAATATGAGCATGCAATCTCGAGCTAAATTGGGTTGGGTGTATCCACCTAACTCTTATGTAAGTCTATATATTATAAAATAATAATTTATTAAAATGTAAATCATATTATAAGTTTTGAAAACATTATTAATAATGTATATCACTTATTTATCACTTTTTTTAATTTAATTAGTTAAACTTATTGAAAACTGGGAGTTCATATATATTAGTAACAAAATTCTAAGTGCTTCTTTGAATACTATTCTTATTTTATTATTATTATTTTAAGTAATGATAATTAGAATTTGATAATAATATAACAAAATACCCAACTAGCTCGACAAGTCCGACACAATCAGACTCAGGTATCAGTCGTTAGATTAAAAAAAAAAAACTAAAATTCATGATACCAAATAATAAAATATAGAGTATGAATGTAATTTATTTTTTATTATATTTTTTTTGAAAAAAAGTTAATAACCTTTAAAAAATTATCAACTTTTCTTTAAAAAATTGCTCATGTAAAAAAAATTACTTTTACTTTAAAAAAATTATCACATTTTATAAAGAAAATATTTTTTTAATTACCTACTTTATGGGTGTTTCAAATTTTAGTGTATATATACGCTATTATTTGCTCAAAATGAATTCCAAGTGCCAGCAGCAACTTTGCTTTCATTTAATTTAATATAATTTAGTAGAGATTTATATTTGATATGCTTATTGGTGTAAATGATGTTATTTTATTAAAAATAAAATTATTTATGTTTAATATCGATAATTTATTTAACTGAGACATTAGTTGATTTATTTTGTGTTAATATATCAAATATGAGTTTATATGATATTCCAAACATGAATTTATGATCGTTAAACCTTGTTTGATTCAGAAGAAATGTCATCTACCTTTGCATTATCGCCATTGCTTATCATCAATCAAAGCCCAATTTTACTACCATCACAAACTCAACAAACTATAATGTTTTTTCCCCGTTAAGAACACTTAAAGCTTGCATCATCTGAACTGAATGAAACTGTTATGAGATGACGTGCTGTCTAAAATACTTTCTTCATTGCTAATCATAATAACATACATATGTTCCACACAAAATGCACTTTTACGTTCACTTATTTACACCATTTCTCATGTAAGAACAAATTAAAGCCATAAACACAGGAAACTCAGCACCTTAGTTACAGAATACAAGCAACCAGCGACCCCCATTAGAATTGGTTTTCCAAATATTCAACATGAGTAACTCACTCGTAAAACAACATTTCGTTCCTGAAAGCATTAATTCACTAGCGAGGCCTGATGTTGGGAATTACTCCGCTCACAAGTTCACTTCCAAGGATTTCAGTGGCCGCTTGGGTGTTCCTTCCTGAGTACAGAGGCGATGGTCCAACCCCTGAAACTCCAGAAATAGAGGCATCTGACCCTGTTGGAATCATATCAGACTCCGGAAGCTGTGAACATAAGTTCTCTAACTCTCTCACAACTTCCAACATTGTTGGTCGTCCCTTGGGATCATCCCGGCAACACTTGAGGGCCAGTGCCATAAATTTCTTGATGCATTCAGAAGAGTATGAACCCATGCTCTGGTCTATGATGGAAAACATCAATCCAGATTGACATGCTCCATAAACCTGTAGCACGTACATGTTTACTTATGATTTCTTAAAAGAAGAGTTTTCTAAATTTCCTGACTGCTTGACACAATATGTTCATTTATCATCAATCATCGTCAGAATGTCAAGTAGGTAAGTAAACAGCGATAGGATCACAGTGTTTCTAACTATTTTGCTTGTTAATGTAACAATATCTGTAATGGGATTACGATATACATTAAACATGTTCAATTAAGAATGTTGTAATGAATTTAGACTTTCGATAAATTAATAATCAGACAAGGAAAAATATGTTTCACTTTAACCTAGAAGGAATTTCAAATTAGTTACTCTGACATCTGATCGAAAACTCAGTTACCAGAATCAATCCTATATTGACAAGTATAAACATTATAGACATGATGTAGTTTAGAAATGACTTTTATTTTTTGGGGGGAAAAATCTTCCAGGAAAACTGAATGAAGCGCTTGTAGTGGCAATTAAGATAAAGGAGCATAATAATTAGTACCTCTCGGACAATGTTTCTGCCATGAGAGATAGGGAGCATCCCAGTTAAAAGCTCCAGAAACACTATTCCAAGGCTATAGATATCACTTTTCTCCGTCAACTTGTGAGTTAAGAAATATTCTGGATCCAGGTAGCCCTATATATAAAACAAAATGGAAATGAACTTCACGACAATATTGCATGGAAATAATTAGCCAACAGAGTAGCATGCATTAATTTTGGACTGCATACGAGAATTCTGCATCGAATAACAGCTGTAATATTTCTCTAAAATTATGTGCAGAAAGAAAATATATATATATATATATATATATATATATTAACTGCAGCTCAAGCCGTTGTATGAATTCTGGGTCACTCAGATTAAAGTCCGAGGTTTCTGTTCTTGGGGGGAAAAATGAAAATTTAAATCCCTGGTGTTACTGTAGAAATAAGTTCTGCTAGTTTGCTCTGTGGGAAACGTGATTATATCATATATTATCTCGAAGCTCTTACTGGTGTTCCTTTGACAACTGTGGATACATGAGCTGAAGCTCCTTCAACATCTGGTACTGGTGCAAGCCTTGAGATTCCGAAATCAGAAACTTTAGGAGTAAACTTGAAGTCTAACAATATGTTGTTTGCCTTGATGTCCCGGTGAATTATTGGCGGGTCAGCTTCAGTATGAAGGTAGAGGATACCTTTGGCTGAACCCAATGCAATACGCAATCGCATCGGAAAACTCAAGGTATGTCTGTATCGATCTGCAATTTCGTTCACAGCAAACAATGTAAAATTTTGAAACAATATATTTTATACAGCAACAGTTAAAATAAGCGAACTGGAAATAATATTTGTAGATTTTCAGCTTTAAGCCACCAGAGCCAGACAAATATATACCAAGATGAAGTCAAACAGTATGTGCAATTAGGAAGATAGTCGGGATTTTAAAAAAAAAAAAAAAAGAAGAAAAAAAAATTATATATTTGAAAGAAATCACATGTAAAGTTTAGCAAAAAGACTGGTATTGCTATAATTGTCTCATTCTAAAAGGTTAAAAAACTCTTTGTGTGGCAAGAGTGTGTATCCTATATATATATATATATA
>JBBYHM010000003.1:9264364-9290370 GCA_038381775.1 Adansonia rubrostipa | reverse complement strand
ATATATATATATATATATATATATATCATCTATAAATTCTAATGGAGCACCGATAAGCTCTACTAATTTTTATCGTAGAATTATAAGTAATTTTTTTGGGTAATACAATCATCATTGGTAGTTTTAGACTTTGTCTGAACTATAGATATCTCTAATTGACAAAAAAAAGAGATGGAAATCCCTTTATTAACTCAACTAACTATATACATAGTTCTTTTTTTTTTTCTTTCCTTTTTATTTGAAAATTTCAAGTGACGATTGCTTTAACTCTTTTCTTTTTGCGCCTAGTACGGCTATGGTTAACGATTGTTCCGTTCATCCATTGTGGCCGAAGGATTACAAGTTGATTGATGACTTTCGTTGAGATTTTGAGTAAACACATGAATTGAAGAAGCCATTGATTGCTGCTTATGTAATTGGGTTATGTGGCCGTCTTGTCCAAATATATTCTTGTTTTGATTACCCAATTCAAAGGATTCAAGTAAAGAATTAATTAGCGCCTATGAAAAGTTCATTATTGCATACTAAGAGTCATATTATATTCCATATTATTAATTAATTAATTAATTTATACTCATTTGATTTTCTCAATTCTATTAAGGAACACAATACATTGGATTAGGAAGTTTGAAAGTTCGGTTGCCCAGGCATTCTCCTTGCAAATCGGTCCATTGGTCGCCAACATTTCCCCATATCCTGTATCCTTCTTCCATTAATTGCTTTCGAATTTCAGACTTGTAAACTACCGCACTTGTCCCTTTGAAATGTTCAGTCCTGTTAATCACAAGGACAATAATCAACAATTAATTTTGTTATTTTATATATATATATATGTGTGTGTGTGTGTGTGTGTATATAATGACCCTCTGCATGTAAATATCCCTCCCTCCGGTATACATGATCTCTCCTTGTTCAATCTTCATGACATTAACTTGCATAGCATTGATTCCCGCTTCAAGATTGATTGCACAGCCCAGGCCACTACATATGTCAAGTTGCATGGTTGGCCTTGGACTGAGGATGAAGTGAAAACTGATTATCAAATGGTTGGAATCGGTATGTCTTATCTAAGATTTGCATGGATATTTGTTGACTATAACAAAATTTCACCACTATACACACGCGTCGATCACACCTTAATTAGCTAGTCTATTTGTACTTTATGATAATATATATATATCAAATGTTTTAGTAAATATATAGTCTCTGTCAATTATATATGCAAATTGGAACTATTCATTTCATATTAAATTATTATATGAATCTAATTCATCTTCTATCAAGTTTTTCGTTTCATTGTTTTTGCTGATCCGTCGACTTCTTGGAAATTCCTCCAGAAATGGGGAGAGACTAATTCTTCGCAAGAAATTAATAGTACCCCCCATGCATATAATATAAGATGAGAAGAAAAGTAAAAGTAAAAGTTTACTTACCTAAAAATCACCCTTTCATAGCCGATAAATCCTTGGTTATGCAAATTAGCAATGGTTGCCGGAGCCAAGGTCTTTTCGTTTCTGCCGGTGACTAGGAATACTTTAAATCCGCTGTCGACTAGCTTCGTAAACAATCCAAGTACAGCAGGAATCGCTGGACACTCTCCCTTCATTGCCCATGCCTTGAAACCCGAAGGATCAAAAGGTTCACACCTATATATATATGGCTCACAATTAATTGAACAAATCAAATTGAAAAAAAAAATTAGCTGGCTAGGAAGGATCTGTTGAGCGAATCAAAATTAGTACCCGTATTTCTTTCCCTTGTAGTAAAAGATATTTGAGAGGCAGGTGTCATCAATATCCAGGATCCAAGCATCCATACCGTCGCCACCAACAACTATATCACTGACGTAACTCTTTATTTGTTCTACGATGTAGTCAACGTCCTGCTCATATTGTCCGCCAACTATGTAAGTTTCAATATAGCGAAGGAAATCAACTGGAACGGTGCGCCATCCGGGCATATTGTTAGCTTCCACCGCCAGCCGCCAGCTCAAGTACTCGTTAGGGCCGCTGTCAGCTGGTGCGCTCCTTCTCGAGTAGGTCTTTGTGCCAATTGCCTTAGATAAAATTGATAAGAAGAAACATATGAATATCTCTCCCAGCCGCTTCACCATTGCTGAGATCATATACTCTTCCTAGTGAGGAAACAAAATAAAAAATGCAAAATATATATCTCAATTATAATTGGAATGAGAATATTTATAGCATATTAAAACTGCTAGTTGAGAAGTAACTTTCCAGAAGCTAAACAACTATCGTGCATGCAAGAAGATGAGGGATATTTGGTTTGGTTTGGTTTGGTTTGGTTTATATAGTTAATAAATAGCGTGAAAAAAGGGCATGGTTGACGTTTGGCGGCCATCATTAGATGATGGCAAAAAGGAAAGAACGTGAGCAGCGGGCAGGAAGTTTACGCCCCTATCGATAAAGATAACATTTACCAGTGGAAATTTGAGGTAGCTATGCAGTAAAAATGGAAGCTTATGAAGAAAATATAGTAATGGATCGATATCCCAGGCAGGCAGTTCTGGTTTTGACCCGACTAGCACGGCCTTGTCTGCCACGTAATTTTGCACCCAAGTATATAAAATAATTCTTGGTTGACTCGAGGTCTTGCATTTTTGGCCAATTTTGAAAAGCAAAGGCGGTGAAGCAAGCTCCACCAAGTGACTAGCGAGCCAAGTAAACAGTCAGAGATATATATTAGTATTACAGAAATCTGAAGACCCAAAAAGCACGGTGCCTGCCGCCTACATCTTATCTTACAAATATTATAAATATAAGTGCCAATTGCCATAGAAATAAATCATTTATTGATTTCCCTTCAAGCTGTGTATTTTTTTTTTAATGTTATTGTGTATTATATATACAGGTCTCCTCACTAATAATCAATTAATATAAAGATTCAGTAATTTCAAATTAATTGCTCTTGTCTTGCATGTCATATCTCTGCTTGGAAAATTAACAAAGAATCCAATATCCGCAATTGGATTTTATTTACGATCACACACACATTGAAAATTCTAGTGATCATCAAAATTCATTCAATTTCAAATTCTAGCTCCTTTATATGCAACCTCACAAGTTGAGTGAACATATATTAATTCTCGCCATTGGTTGTACTCATCAAACACGTACACAGATAGAGAAGAATAGATTAAACTTTTGATAGCTTTGCATCAAGGATGAAGAGTGAGTACGCAGGAGGAGAATGGATAGATTAATGCCAAGTAATTAATAAAACAAATTAAAACTTAGTGCCAAGAGAAAAAGGAAAAAAAAAGTTATTCTAAGAGGGTCAAAAATTAAGAACACAAATAAACTTGGATTATATATATATATATATATATATATATATATATATTAACTGTCTCATCAGATAATTTAGTGCGGTGTTTGAGTTTAACCCATCCGCTACGCCCACAAAATTATTGGATATATATATATATATATATATATGGACAAAAGGATCAATGATCACTTAATTTACTGTCCAAGTCATTGAAGTGTTGAAAGGTGCAATATGAAGGGGAACAGGCCACCGAAAGAAAGAATTGATAGGTAGATTAGATATATGATTCACTTTTAACTAAATTTTCAGCACGTGTATGTCTAATGTGCATACATATGTAGTTCTATAGATATCTAAAAACAAGCTGCAAATAATTAACTCAATTTAACTACAAAATCAAAATTATAATATAAACCCAACACATAACTGATGCAAAATTACACAATGTAAGCCTATCCGGACATTTGGACAAGCAAATAATTGAGGGATAATTACAAATAATAATAACAAGAAGTAACCTAACAAACTTGAACGTTAATGTCATATTAACATCTAATATTTAAATCGATTAATAAATGCGTACAAAAGATTAATTTTAATGCAAGTTCACAATAAATCCATAATTTAAGCGATTTAAAATAGCACTATGCGATACTATATATTTACATTAATTAATATTGCAAAATATCTATGATTGGTCAAGAGAAAAAAAAAATATATATATATATATATATATGAAACTCATAATTCTCCTCACCAATTATATATGTATAATAAAGATTATTTTTATGATGAAATTAAAAATATAATAAACATTACCTCCTTGCAAATATACAGATGTCTGATGCAAAATTTAAGAATAGTTTGATACAGCCTATCATTGCATAGAAATGAAACATAAAGGTATAACAGACAGTTATTCATAAACAACTGCGTATTGCATGGCACTGATGGCAGCCCAATTGTCATGCATGTATAAAAAAAGAAAAAGGAAAAATGGAATCAGTCGATCTGTAATTATTATCCTTTAAAAATTACTGACAAAAAAGAATTAACTTAAGATCACTTAAGCGAAAATATGCAAGTGAATCACAATAACCCCAAAAAAATGCAAAGGAATCAGTATCACCTTGGAAAGATTGGTTTGAGAAAGCGGATGGCATGGCACCTGCTAGAACGAGGGAGATGTAAACCAAGACTTGGGTAGCAGAGAGCTAGCTAGCTATTAGTTGAAAACCTTTTTTTTTTTCAAATGAGAGAGAGACAGAGAGAGCCATTTTAACAATACTCCATCGAAAAACAAAAAATATTAAGACCTTGCAATGTTACCTAATTACGAAGCAAAACCAAAAAACATTGACAACCAGCAACCAAGATTAGTTGGATATTTGCAAAGAAAGTGACGGCAGAAACCTTAAAACCAGGCGCTAAGCTGGATAGAACCTCCTATGAGTACTACTGCTTAATTTGTTAGCAAAAATGTGGGTGCAGGTGTTGTCAGAGAGCATCGAAAGGGTTGTGATGAGGGCGATGGCCTGGGCCAGTGAAAATGGATGATTAAAAAAGGTTATCAACACAACCAGGCACCAGGGTGTGTGCATTGCGGGGAAGCTATGGTTATAACCCAAAAGTGGAGTTGGAGTCAGAGGCCATCCATTAGCACTTCCACAAAGTGGACACGCAGCCATCATTGTACCTATCATGGCTTACTACTTCCATCTTCATTGAGTCGAGCACTTTTTTTTTTTTTTCTTTTTGTGCTAAGCCAAATAAATTTTATTGAAAAAAATCAGAAAATTACAAAGCTAGAGTTAACTAGCAGAACCACAAGAAATTCACCAAAAAAGAAGCACCTAAAACTTGAAGTACGATAACAACTCCAACCTATAAGATCATAAAAGTAACCAGAAAACTTTCACATCTGTCAATATCAATATTATATTATATATTCCACCGTACCAATCCATGTTGGGTGTCAAGAATTTTAATCATAATGTATATATAATTAGTCCAGGGATAAGGATGCATGCATGCTTGTTAATCCAACGAAAACCTAGCTACAATATATAGTCTCAACGTGGTATTGAATTACCTACTTTGCTAGCACCTTTATGTATGTATTATCTTCCCAATTGTCCTTACAAGCTTGGGCACCTCATTCCATTTTCAACCTGGCTCAAAGAGACTGAAGACCCGAACAGCAGTCCACAACTAGGCTTCATTCTCTACCCAATAGATACGCAGCAAACATTAAGCTTTCAAATTTTTAACATTTCCGTCAAATTTCAATAACAGAAGATATTTGATTTACACCTGTGGAAATCTAAAACGTTTAACATAAGCCAAAAATAAATATAAATATAAATAATCATATTTAAAGCTAATTAAACAATAAAACCCATAGAAATTTTAGCAATTTCTCTTCCTACCAATCTCTTCCCACTTAAATGCCTGAGCATACCTCAAAAACAAAATTCCAACTCCCTTCGATTGTCTCATATTTTCACAGATTCCAAAGCTCTGATCTGACACCTTCAAAAGCTTTAACCTGCTCATCATGATCCAAAAGACATCAACACAACTATAGATGCCTGTTCTCCTTACCATTGATAATAATATTAATAGTATATAATTGCGTTCATTCATCCCCTATCTGCATATTATTACTTAATTAATTAATCTAAAGTAGTAGTAATTAAGCAGAAGCTGAGCAAATAAAGAAAATCAAGTTACGAATTAATGAATTATTTATTAAGTCAACTCTATTGGATTGGTTGGTATTGGATGGCCATTATTTGTTATGATAATGGAAGATGATTTTATTTATTTATCCGATCCAGTAGAATACTTAACTTATTACCTACCTTTCAATGAAGATGATTCGTCAATCTCCCACTATCAGCTACCGAACCCATGCCACCTTCCATTCATATTTTCTTTCTTATTTAATTTCTGTCCGCTAGCTAGGGGATGTCTGGACTTCTTGCCTTGCCTTGTATCACCGACGAAGGCTACCCAGTTATTTCGGTTCTTGTTTTCGGCTTGGTTCACACCTGTTGGCCCATGTATGTCCCCACTTTTAATTTGTTCTCTAAACTAACCGACTTCTAATGGGAGGGAGCAAGCCTAGTAATAAGCCCATATTAATGATCTGCCAAAATCCATGTTTTCCGCTTAATTATTTAATTTGGACTAAAACAATATCTCTCAAACTCAATGAATTATATTTTTTATTTATACATTCTAAAAGATAGATAATCAATCCAATGTTTTTTATTTTTGATTTACTAGTTAAAAATGTGTCAAAATGACACGTTGAGTTTGAATTTAAATTTAAATATTTTATTTTTTTCTCGATTTATCATTATAAATTATTACCTTCAAAAAAATTATAATTAATGATTCAGTATCATGCAGCTACCTTTAATTTAATGTTAGATATAAAACTAATGAAAATTTGATGTCGCATAGGCCATCAGTTTTAAGTTTTATTTTCAAGTAACATCATAGAGAAATTATTGACTGTTCAAAAAAACAAAAAAAGTAACATTATAGAATAAATCTATTTCATATGCAATTCATGATGTGATATTTCAGAAAATTTAAGAATCCAAAAACTCCGAAGCTGACGTGATTACTAATATGTCGTGAACACTTGTGATATATATATATATATATATATATATATATATATATATATAGACTTTGCAGGAAGTTAAGAAAGAGGGTGTAATAATTTCAAATTTGGCTAATTATCTTCTTTTGTTTCAAAATTTTCATGAAAATGGTAATTTGAGCTGGATCGCTGCTGCTGCAAGCTAGCTGCTTAAGATGTCTACTTCACAAGAAGATATGCAAAAATAATCTTGCGTGGTATTGGAAGGCACGTGAAATGCAGGAACACATGAAGATGGAAATGATATATATATATATATATATTGGCAATTTTATCATTAATTTGCTACTTGCTATTCTTGGGACATATATAGACTGAAAATTTGACAAATTAAGAGTAGTTTTGATGATTTTAATTTGTATCGCTTTGCTCTGATTTTCATCTAAGGGATTATCTTATTTGGTGGTTCCCAATCATATGCAGTCCAGGCTGGAGGGGTTTAAATTTTTTTAAATATAAATGAGTCGGTTGGTCTGTTCCTATATATTTCCTAAATTAATTTAAATTAATTTACCACATTAGATGCCAACCCGCCTGCCGTTGACAAATTGATATTAATTAATCCCTTTTTCTATAATATCTATCGTTTCTACCTTTAACAAATTTTGACATGAAGTGATGCATGCGCATATAATTAATATATATATATATATATATATATATATATATCTAAAAAGCACGATCAGCCGCCCGCCCATTCTAATTACTACAAGAATTCCATGTATAAAATTCCGGGATCCTCCAGTTTTGTTGCTTTATTAGTTTCTAGTTGTAGATCCAAAATTAGCGACCAATGATCGATTGTTTTGTTAGGTCCGGACGGTAAGTTTTGCAACCACCACTTGTCCCATAAATATCATCTCTCTTCTGGCTATTTCTGCTACCGCTTACTAAATTAAACTATGCATGCAATTGGCGATGATTGTTCAGTCTTGACTTGATGAGTAATGACTGAGGAAGGAACTTTTCTTTAATTTAACACCAACACCAGCACTGCATCTGATGATGGATGATGGATGATGGATGGATAGGATGGCGCTTGACTGTTTCAGAAGACAAGACAAGTGCACCGGATTAATTTGTTTAATGATCCACTCAAAGGTCTTTTGCCTTTCTACCTTCAATTTAATATTAATATTAATATTAGCCTTTGGAGTTTGGATATATATTTGTATTGCCATATCAAAACCAAAACTCATTTTTAATCCTACGTAAAATATTAGGATAATTCATGTCTGAGACTCCTCGGTGGCCTGCATTCCCAACCCAATTATATTTGCATCTGTCTCTATCTATGTTATATATGCCAACCATGATAAAAAAATAATAATAATAATTATTCCATGTATTTAAAACATTAATAATTCAAACCAAATTATGAGGTTATAACACCTAGATATTATTATGTTAATAATAATGTCATTCACTAAACCTATAATGAGTGACTCATCCCATCTAAACATAACATTCATACCCCTTTTTTTATTATTATTTTTAAGAAACTTGGATTGTTTAATTCTAAGTCATTAATTTTAACCTAATTTCATTTAAATTAAGAAGACCATTAATTACCCAATTAATACGCAATCCAGCATTAGCCATAAACCCAACACAACTTTTGCCCCTTTAATTTTATTGCTTAAATATATAGTAATAGCAGCTACCTCCCATTTTAAACACAAGCCATTCGCTTCTTCTTCTTTTCTTCTTTTTTTTTTTTTTTTAATTCAATAATAATTCGTAGGACACATAGTATTGGGCTATTATAGTGGTTGCAATGTCTCTTAATTTTGCTTTGTAAATGTTTCTTTAAAAAGAAGGTTCCACAACATCAAATTTTGATTTTAGTTCTAGGATAGCATCTCCTATTTACCAAAACTCGATCATAGAATTGCACTCAATGAAAGGAAGACTTAGACCCAAAAAAAAAAAAAACAATTCTTGCTTGGTTAAAGATAATTCGCATCCAATTTAACTTTGTTTGGTATAAAATAAATCATGTCTTAAAGAAAGGAAATGTCAAAGTTAAGGTGACACTGGAAAGAAAAAAAAATTACAATTAATGTTTTCACTCTGGTTGAATTTGATAAAAATAATAAATTAAATTTTAAAATATTTTTAAAACAATATTTTAACCATTTCTCAGAATTTATATGCATCATTAAAGGGACCTTTAAACATATATATATATATATATATGCATTAACATTTAAACTATTAATAAAGAAAGAGAAGATTAAATTTGGCATTACTGAATTAACTGACATACGCTTATTTTTTTTAAAAAAATGAGATAAAATTCAAATTATATCATAACAAATAGATAAAATAAAATAAATTAATATGAGTTTAAATATTTTTAAAATCCTTATATTATCTGAAATATCCACATATTCAATTAAAAAACTATATTTTTATAATTGCACAATTTTTTTAATTTATTTTTTTTCTTTCACTCGTAAAGTAAGTAACATGCATAATTTAACGTATGGAGGTACCTTATCTACCTACCAAAACTAGAAATTTCAACTTCTAACGAAACTAATTCTATTGCTACTTATTTATTTGGGTTCTTAATCTCACTCTATATAGGTTGTTATGGGAATTAGACTCATAACCTTTTGTAGATCACCCATCAACTCTTTTTTTTTTCTTTTTAATTTCTGATTTTTGACATAACAAAATAAATAAAATAACATAAATAGAAAGCAAAGCGGAGCTGCACATATTGCTGAGAAGCCATGGCCCTTCGTTTTTTTTTTTAAAACCTTCACTTATACACATATAATATTCTTTTAATCTACAAGTGACTCCAAAATTAAAATATATCTGCTCCAAGTAAAAAAAAAAATGTCATTTTTAATTATAAATTTAATTGATGCAAAAATTGTCTAAAGGTTAATCTGCTTGTACAATTAGGTCATTTGCAAGACAAAAAAAAAAAAATTAAAAGAGTGCCCGAGTTTATACTTTAACGTGCATTTTGATACTTAAATCAATAAAAATTGAAATACAATAGATAAGTAAAGTAGAATTGTGTTTATATTTTTCCTTCAAGTAGATCGTTGTACTTTTATATAAGAGTTGCTAATTATTTTTTATTATCTGAGTCTTTATAAATATAAAATTTATTGAAAAATAAATTTTTTTAGCTGAAAATCAAATATATAGAAGATACTATTATAAAATAATTATTATCCTGAGGTACAATTACTCTTATAGAATAAGTACAATAAATTTAATTCCCCAATTCCAATCAATTTAACAAGAAGTAACAAAGAAATAGATTATCCATATCAAAATATGAAAACATTTCAAGGAAACTAAAAATAAAAAAAGAGAAAACCAAACAGAAAATTTTAATCCGATAAGCCACCATAATTATTCAAAAAAATGTTAAAATATTATGTTTAACATTAATATTTACAAGTTTAATTAAATTTAACAATTCGAGTAAATTATAAATGATAATGAAATATGAAAAATGAAACTTTGATCGAGATTAAACTAAACTTCAAGTATTAATTTTTCAAAAAGAAATGGAGCATGAAATTGAGTGTTTAATTATGTATCAACTCAGTTCAACCTAATTACATTTCCTTGATTTAATCTGTAACTAAAATTCTTAATTTCATCATTAAAAACATTTCGTAATAAAATTTTAAATAAAAATATTAACTAATCTCGAAAGGGTTTCGAAGACAGTAATTAACAGAACACATAAAATATTAAATTGTAATTAAAAAAAGGAAAGAGCACAGATCTTAAAGGGAAGCAGCAAAGCAGTTGGCACTGGACAGATTCGCTTCTCTTTCCGACATATGACTTAAATCAAAACATGTATTTATTTATTTTATTTTCGAAGGAAAAAAAGAAAGAGAGATATAGTGACAGCGCGGTTACTGTCTTTGCTCTGCATCGGCAGCTTTTCTCTTTGCGGTGGATCTTAAGCTGCCTCAACTTCTCTCTCTCTTTCTCTATGAGGAAACCTGCATTTTAACCCAATAAAGAGAAATAGAGATAGGGTTGGGAGCAGCAGGCATAGCATAGGAGTGGCCGCAGGAGGCAATTGTTGGAACCCAACCCAACCCAACCAAGATGATGAATAGGAATCTAAGGGAATCTCTGGTGGGCAGTGGGAGGAGTAGAAATAGTAACATTTCGGCGGCTTCCCATTATCATCGCCGTGGTCAAAGTTTCAACGGTGGATTATTCCCCAGGGATTCCGATGAGAATTTGGATCTCTTCTCCAAGAATCGCCGCACCTTCTCCGTCACCTCCTCTGATGAATGCTCCGATGGTACAAAACAATTCACTTGTCCCTAAATATTAAAGCTTTTCTCCTCTCCTCTCCTCTCCTCGGGACATTTCTATTCTTTTTCTTTAGTTTTATTCTTCTATATTAGATTACTTTGTCGGTTTGAAGGGGCAATTAGCTAAGCTTCTTCTCAGTTACACTCGGAACAAATGAACGCTTCTTTTTTTCGGTGGGGGTGGGAAGGACGATAGAAATTAGAAAATGGATGATGATTTTTTTCAACTCTATTTGTAAATAGGAATGCAAATATAGGTTCTCAAAGGAACGATGTGGTTTATGCAATGAAAGTGAAAGGAAAAACGCTTTTGCTTTAATCTACGAGTGTTAAAATAACTTTGATATTTGGATTTTGATTTTTTAGTATCGGAAAAACTGGGAAGACTATCCCTTGGATCAGCAAAGGTGGGAAAGGCTGGCCTTGATGATATACTTTCGTCTATCGATGGAGGAAAGCATGACTATGACTGGTAAATCATTACTATTATTATTATTATTAAATCACAGCTCTCTCTTTTCCAAATTTAAACTAACCAATTGCCAAGTAAAACTCTTCATTCCATCGTATTCTCTTTGGATCTGTTCCGTTGCCACGATGATTCAACTTTGAATTGTACCTTAGCAACGGCAGGATTTAATTTTAAGATACCATTTAGGCCTAAGTCTAGATTCGGTTCAATTTTTTTTTTTTTTTCAAAAGCCAAACTGAATTCTTCTCTATAGGTAGCACCTTTCCTCAAGAATGATTTTGCAAAAGAAAGGTGAGAGGGAAGACCTTTGCCTTGAAGAAATTAGAGAGTCACAATTTTTGTTATGGATCATAGTACCATAGACACCCACTTCCTTGATGTTTAGTTTTTCTCAGAATATCACTTTGAGGCTGGTCTACAATGTACGAAATGCAGAATACAAACATCTAAATGAACACCTATTCTTCACGTGAATCTCTACCTTTCACATTATTTTTACACATTTCAAGTTGTCTTTAGTTAATCTGAAGTTTAAACTGTATGATAATAATGTTATACCTACAATCTTTACTTCATTAAACAAACTTTTAGTTGAATATTTAGACCCCAAGTAGGTAAAATTTAATTACTATAGGGGTTGAATAACCATTTAACAATATTTATGGGTAATTTGTTGCAATGGTCACATAATTGAAACTTTAATTTAGAATCAGTGTTTGGAAATCCTTGTTTCTCTCAGTTTATAATAAGTTAATAACTACTTGTGTCATTAGGCTTCTGACTCCTCCAGGAGCTCCGCTTTTTCCTTCATCTGAGGGATCTGAACAGTCAACTTTACTGGCTTCAAGAACCAATTCCAAAGGTAGATCAGTTTCAACCACAAAGGCTTCAAGGGTTAGCATTTCCTTCTTACTTTTAAACTTGTCTCCTAACTTTTATGTAACCGCAAATTCTGGAAATTAGGCATCAATGTCTGCTTGGTTGCTCTCTTTTTTTGGTTGGCTTTCAATTCTTGTCGAGTTAGCCTCTGGTTTGGCCATGCCTCAGCCAATTGAAATTTGAACCAGGAATGACTAATTTATCTGTTATCTCTCCATTTCAGCTTTCCATTTCACAATCTGAGAGCAATCATTCCGCAAGACCCACTAGAAGCAGCTCAGTAACTCGGCCTTCTCTCTCTTCTTCATATAGTACTTATTCCTCAAATAGGGGCACTTAAATTCTCAATACAAGCTCAGCTTCTGTGTCATCTCATACTAGACCATCCTCTCCAATTGCCCGCTCGCCATCTACAGCAAGAACTTCAACCCCATCTACCCGCTCAACAACAACATCACGGCCCTCAACTCCTTCAAAGGTCCATCCATCTCCCACCAGCTCCTATATTGACAAGAGTTGAACGTCACAAAGTTCAAGGCCATCAACTCCAACTTCTAGGGCACAAATCCCTGCAAACTTGATTTCAACAGCTGTTCGGTCAAATTCTCGTCCATCAACTCCCACACGTAGGAATCCAATGCCTTCTCTATCTTCAGCAGCTGGTGCTTCACCTTCTGCTTTCCACATTGTTTCAAATGGCTGCAGTGCAGCTCCGGCATCCCAACCAAGCTTTCCAAATCCACTAGTCCGGCCCCAACAACAGCCGATTGTGCCCCCTGATTTTCCTCTTGACACACCACCAAAACTTAGAACAAATTTGCCAGATCGACCAATCTCTGCTGGTAGGTCTAGGCCTGGTGGCTCTGTCACCTTGATGGCAAACCAGGGCACTACTAGCTCTATAAATATGCCAAGAAGACATTCATCACCAATTGTCACAAGGGGAGTGCTACCAACTGGCAGGACTCATGTCCATTCCAATGGGCTCGCATCTGAGATACACGAGTCTCATAAGGCTCCACTCTCAGATTTAGCTACGCGGAAACCTTTAAAGTCCTCAACAACCACTGTAGATAGCACGCGATTTGGGAGTACTATCTCAAAAAAATCACTGGATATGGCTATGAGGCATACGGTATGCTTACCTTGTACTTTTTATTGAATGAAATTGCCAACTCCTCATGAAAACCTGCTTATTGCAAATGTTAGCCATTTGATATGTTTTAAAACCTTTTCTTTTTATTGAGTATGTGCTAAGTACTTTGAATGCAGCTCAGGGGTAGGAATACTGTTATTAGAGTAGATTATACTTGTTCGTTTCCACCAGCACCATCATTGTAATTGCACCACCGACTCAGATATATTTACATTCTACTTTTGATATGTATAGAACATCACCATGATGCAAAAATTTTAGCAGAAATTGTCTGGTCTCAAGCAGGAACACTTGGATTTCTGATTAGAGGTTGGAGTTGCAACGGCATGTTCAACAGTTGGAATTGGTTGTGATCTTCTCCATAGATGCTTTTGCACTAGTAAGAGAATGCATCATGTTAGGTTACCAAGAAATAAATGTTCCCACTTCCCTGGGAGGTATATAGTCTATCATGCAGGTTAATGTTAAGTTTTTAACACCATTTATGATCTCCGATGCAGGACAAAAGAAATGGCACAGGGAGCATCCTTTCCCTTCCAAACACAACTCTATTTCCTCAGAGCATCCGATCTGCCACTGCCAAAACCCAATCTTTTTGTAACATAACTCCTTTAGACTCTGTCAATAGCAACAGAAGCCCTGCTAGCTTTCAAAATGGAGACTTCTCCGAGAATGGTAATGGTTTTAGCAGACCAGAGAATGAAGCGATTCCCATGACGGTAGATACTCTGCCAAATTAAGTGAGGTGGACATCTATGAGAGTTCTCGTTATGATGCAATATTGCTCAAAGAGGACTTTAAGAATACGAACTGGCTCCATACTATTGATGATAAATCCGATCAAGGATCCATCTTTGATAATGGATTTGACCCTCTCTCTGAACTTTTTGGGCTATTATAACATCAAGAGGTGGTTTACTTCCTTCTTCTTAATTCATTTTTTGTTCTTTTATAATTTGTTCTCCTATAATTATTTGGTTACTTTCCAAGATCGTAATCTGACAGGTTTTACCACTGAAAATAAGTGAAGAAGGCAGTACATGTTTTTGCAAAAGAAAATTGGATGTTTAATTGGTCCTTGTATTGTTCATATAAGTGAAACAGATTTTTAGCACTTTGTTTGTGCCCAAGTACAAGTTATTTAAATCCAGGCAATCGGAGTCGTACATCGCTAAAGCCCAAAGTTCTGACATTGAAATTGACACAGGATAAGTTTGTATGCTAAAGCCAACCATGAATGTCCCATGAGTTTATTAGAGTTGTTAGAAAGAAAAAGCCATCAGGATTTAGGAGTTAGGACCATAACGCCATTGTCGAATGGCTATGTAATGATGTTCATTGCTCCCCAGCTCATGTTGTCCAGGAGCCATACTTGATTCTACAGCCCAAATGAAAGCAGAAAAATTACTCACTGAAAACAAAAATGAATGGATTTTAAACTTAAAACAAGGGAACTGCCAACCAAAGCCAAAGGGATTAGCGGCAAAGTGACAGCAAAATTGTTTTAACCAAAATAAAAAAGGATGGCATAAAAAATTGAAATCAGAAAGGGTTTTGCACGTTGGTTTATAATTTGATATTTATACATACTAAATGACATACTCGACTCAACTAACGATGATGCAGGTCAGGTAGTTAATATAAGAACTAGTTTTTTCATTTTTACATTTGGGAAACAAGAATTGTGTAGGCAACCAACCCAGGGAAATTAAAGTGCATTATTAGACTAAAACCCTGGAATTCCTTGCTGTATGGTTTGCAAGTAATCAAGTCAGGAATTCTATGCCAATTCCGGGCATAGCTGCATATTATTAGAAATGACAACATATTAATAATTGAGGTCGTTTCTATATATGTCAAAGGCCTCTACGAAACGCTTAAAGACTGAATGAATTAATAGATTAATTAATAAAGTAAATGTTAAGCTGGAGACATTAGAATATAATAATAAGCAAACAGAACCTAAATAGGGTACGATATTCCACATAGTCATTATTCTCACATTATGAATAAAGTGGCATTTCCTTTGTGATAATACTTACTAAAATTTGATAACAAGCCCCTTCATTCGATGTGCTTCAATTAATAAGATTCTCCTTCACTTCAAGCTGAGTTCAAAGACGTGATAAACTTAATTAATCTAAAGGATAAGGATTCTCTCTCTATCTATGAACATTTGAGCTTTGAATCTTTCTTTTTTTTTTTAGTTTTATTTTACAGAGAAACGAAAGGGTACCTTTGGACTTTATTATAGGCAGGCCAACCGGGCAGGGGAGGGCAGGGGAGGAAGGGGTTAGAAATCACTTTCTAATTTCAA
Organism: Adansonia rubrostipa; assembly: GCA_038381775.1. NCBI lineage: Eukaryota > Viridiplantae > Streptophyta > Magnoliopsida > Malvales > Malvaceae > Adansonia > Adansonia rubrostipa. Next base: position 9,274,266 of record JBBYHM010000003.1, on the reverse strand, counting down.
GTAGGAGTGGAAGCCCAACTTTTGTAATTGTACTTAGTATTACCGGTACTAATTAACTTACTATGGGCTATGGGTATGATCCAAAGCCAATCTTGCGCCACCTAATGTGTTGTATTTGTAGGGCAGATCAGAAATTCATGAATCAAAACTAATTATATCTGCACTAACTGTCACACCATTTGCCAATCACTTTTTCACCCAAACTGCATGGTTCTTGTTTCAACTTTCAAGATGTGCAAAAATGAGTTTGATGATGGAGTATCCTCCTCCTATACTCTAACTGTAGGCAGTTTTATAGCCATGAAGATTACCTGATAAAATGAAATAATAGCATGCAATGCAAACTTTGGAATAATCTTGCTTTGCTTTTTTTTTGGTTTTGTTTTGTTTTGGTCAAACAAGTTTCTTAGTCCACTTGGTCTGGCTGGATGGCATCTAAGACTGAGACCAGCCAGCAATAGACATGGAATCTTCGAGATCTGCAATTCTTAGTTGAAGGACGACGTTAGCTTGACGGACAAGCCTCGGCTGTCGGCTCCTCCAGTATCCCTAACATTGCAACCTAACAACGTTTATTTTTACTTTGGTTTCTTTTCCCTTTTTTTTTTTTTTTTAAAGTTTAGTGAGCGTCTTGTTGAAGAAATGCCGTTAAAGGAATCCAAGAATTGCCATTTTAGCTTCTTCTCTTCCGCATTTCTTAACCTCCCTCATCCTTTGTCTCGGCTTCCTACCCCCTCCTTGGGAAAGGTTTGTTTCACCTCTTCTCTTCTCTTCTCTTCACTTTGCTATGTCTTCTTATTCTCATTATTATTATTATAGCACTTGTTTTTGGTTTTAGTTCAAGACTTCAACTGGAAGGAAGATATCGAATTTTGATTGTTTTAACTGGAATTCCATATCTTTTGTTCCTCAATAACAAAAATTTCTTTAAAATAATGGAGTTAGGTCTTTTTTTTCTTTAATGAATTCTACAATTCCTTCCCTGAAGAATCATAGATTCAACTCAGGTCTGATTTATTTGCCACTGTAATATGTTTCATTCTTTAGCTTTGCTCTGTTTTTTTCTCTAGAGTTTGAACTCTGGTCTTGGAGCGAAACTAAGAATACACGTTTACCAAATTCTTAAATCTTGTACCAACATTATGTACTTCAGCTTCATATTTTTAGGAAAATTAACAACTTTCTGCTTCAGCAACAAAACCATGATAAGCTCCTGTCCTCTCCTTATTTATAGCTAAGCTAGCTGTTGTATCCTTTCCATGGCTCTACATGGCTAAAGCTTGAGCTGAAAAAGGAATTTCATTAGAAGTAAATATATCTTGTCATTGTTTTTTACGTGTTTGAGCTGAAAAAGGAATTTCATTAACCAATGTTTTTTATGTTTTGCTCTATTGTAATTTGTTCTTCGTGATGTGTTATTTTATATCTCATCCGTGCTTCTGTAGTATATGATTTTTCATATTTTTATTTGAATTCTTTATTTTTGTGAACATTATATTTATTCAATTGTTCTGTCTTACCATTTCTTTTCCCATTGTACGCATAAGTTACCATTGACTGCTTTTGACTATGATGGAGATAAAAATTTTTGAAGTTGAAAATGCCATTCTTTTATTGCTTGCTTTACTTCATTGCTTTCACTTTATTAAAAAAGGATAATTCTTTGAACCCATTTTGGTGACGAATTTACTTTTGATAACATAATATTGATAAGTTTTTTTTATCTTCCAAGTGTATCATGAGACATCAAACTAAACCTAATGACAACTGAATGGCTCCCCCATGCTGTTACTTTCTTTCTTTACTAATAAAACTTTTTCAGGAAATATATGTCCGCCCATCTCCCTTGTTTATTTACTCATTGAAGCCACAAAAACATATGATTTTTTTTCTGTGTGAGAAAGATGATTATTCTTTTAAACTTCAAAGAGGATGCCATGATTAAAAAGATCAGTTAGATGACTCCAGCATCCTGCTGATTGCCAAATATAAATCTTCCCCTTTTTTCTTATTTTGTCAGGTATTGGATTTACATGTTTTGATCATGTAGTTACTTCCTTGTCTCCACAGCACCGCATGTTACTATATAAGAGAACTTTTTTCATTTCTGTTATTGTTTGCAGTTTTCTTTCACGTAGTTGTATGTACTTTTGTTCCCTCGTTTGAGGAAGGAAAATACGTGTTCTAAATTTTACATTGCCTTGCCAGGGGAATGAAGGCTGCTGAGATGAAGCTGCCCTCCTATTTTGCTGCATTTGCCTTCCTGTTTCTTTGTTTCATTTCAGATGTAGTTGCCGACCTAAATTCAGATAAGCAAGCCCTCCTACGATTTTCTGCCACAGTTCCTCATAGGCGGAAGCTTAATTGGAGTCCTGCTTCGCCGGTATGCACTTCATGGGTTGGCATCAATTGCACCAAGGATGGAGCCCGTGTGCTAGCTGTCCATCTTCCTGGTGTTGGAATGTATGGTACCGTTCCAGCCACCACACTTGGAAAGCTGGATGCTCTAATGATACTCAGCCTCCGATCCAATCACCTTAGTGGGAACCTTCCATCTGATGTACTCTCCCTTCCCTCACTTCGTTACATAAACCTTCAGCATAATAACTTTTCAGGTGACATCCCTCCGTCTCTCCCACCCAATCTGAATTTTCTTGATCTCTCCTTCAACTCCTTGACTGGCAGCATTCCAACCACAATTCAAAATTTAACAAACCTGACTGGCTTGGACCTCCAGAATAACTCCCTTACAGGACATATCCCCAATTTCAATCTTCCAAGGCTTAGGCTTTTGAATTTGAGCTACAACAATTTAAATGGATCAGTGCCATCTTCCCTCCAGAAGTTCCCTGCTTCTTCTTTTGTAGGAAATTATATATGTGGGCCTCCACTGAACCACTGTCTTACAATCAGCCCTTCACCTTCGCCTTCCCCTACTAACTTACCTCCATCAACAGTACCAGAAAATCCAAGAGGGAACTCCCATAAGAAATTAAGTATAGGTGCCATAATTGCCATAGCAGTTGGGTGTTCAGCACTAGTTTTTTTCTTGTTGCTTATGCTAGTACTTTGCCGTTTAAAGAAAAAGGATTGTCAAGGTAGTCTCACATCAAAAGGGAAAGTTGGAAGGAGTGAGAAACCTAAGGAGGATTTTGGGAGTGGGGTGCAAGAGGCTGAGAAGAACAAGTTGGTTTTCTTTGAAGGTTGCTCATATAATTTTGATCTTGAGGATTTGTTGAGAGCTTCGGCCGAAGTGCTTGGAAAAGGGAGTTATGGTACAACCTACAAGGCTATCTTGGAAGAAGGAACAACAATGGTTGTGAAGAGGTTGAAAGAAGTAGCTACAGGAAAAAGAGAATTTGAACAACAAATGGAAATTGTGGGAAGACTTGGTCAGCACCCAAATCTTGTGCCTCTCCGTGCTTATTACTATTCCAAGGATGAGAAGCTGCTGGTTTATGACCACAAAGTAGCCGGCAGTTTTTCCTCATTATTGCACGGTACATTTATCTGATCATCTTTCTTTCTTTTTCACTAATTTTCCTGAATTATACATTATACTCATGTTTGAAGATCAATTATCTCATTAATGTGATTTGTGGAATAATTTATTTACTACTGCAAGTTTAGATAAGTTTATCCTTTTAACAGTAGATCAGACACAGATGTAGCTTGCGCGGAGAGCAGAAACGCAGTAGTCTACTGCATAAAAGTTTGATGCTCTGACTAGAATTCTGAAGGATAATCAATTTTATTTGTAATTTCATACAGGAAGCAGGGAAAATGGACGTAACCTGCCAGACTGGGATTCAAGGGTGAAGATTTCCTTGGAAGCAGCAAAAGGAATCGCTCATATCCATTCTTATGGATGTAGAAAATTCATCCATGGCAACATAAAGTCCTCCAACGTCCTCCTCACGCAAGACTTGCATGGTTGCATTTCTGATTTTGGATTGACTTCTTTAATGAGTTTCCCAACTGCTCCATCTAGAAGTGCAGGATACCGAGCTCCGGAGGTGATTGAAACTCGAAAATTTACTCAAAAATCTGATGTCTACAGTTTTGGTGTAATTCTGCTAGAGATGCTGACAGGCAAAGCAGCAGTCCATTCATCAGGAAATGGAGATGTGGTGGACCTTCCAAGGTGGGTTCAGTCTGTTGTTAGGGAGGAATGGACCGCTGAAGTGTTTGACGTAGAGCTAATGAAATATGAAAATGTTGAAGAAGAGCTGGTTCAGATGCTTCAAATAGCGATGACATGTGTAGCGAGGTTGCCGGACGTGAGACCTAGCATGGAGGAAGTAAATAGGATGATTGAAGAAATTCGACCATCTGATTCTGAAAACCGGACCTCATCAGATCAGGACAATAGGTCCAAGGCCTCAAATACTCAAACTTAATAATAAATTAATAGTGCATTGCGACCGTACTTACAGTGGATGTTATGAGTTGAGGCGTAGTATGAGGACTCACGTAGTTGCTTGTTATTGAGGTCTCCGTCGATCTTATATTGTTCTGAACTGTCAAATGTATCCCTGTGAATGCCATTATTTGAGGATTGTATTATAGCATAACAAGATGCGCCTGTCTGGCAATTGCTGGCTTCCCCTCCTTTACGTTTCGTCTCCCCCTCACTCATCTTATTAATTAGGGTATTAAGTACATATAAATAAATAAATAAATATAAAAATGTTCTATTTTGTGATTTTTTTTTGTTTCTTAATTAAAATTAGCAGTAGACTGACTGCTACTACTAGTGTCTAGTATGCATATCTAGCGGTTGGGGTTGATCCATCACTCAACTCTGCCCTTTATTTTTTATATTTATGCGCATTATTAATAAATTAATACCTAGGATTAGGTTATACAAAATAGTTTTATTTCTAATTGCTAAAATACAAATAAAAAGAAATCAAATATGATTTTATTATATAAAAATTATTATTTATTAAAATTATTACATCATATTATTATTATTATTATTATTATTATTATTATTTTCTAAAAAGAAGAAGAAAAATACAAATGTTTATAGATTACACAAAAATAAATTAATTAATATCCTCGATTAGGAATTGTCCAAAAAAAGTTATCTGAGTTTGAACTTGAAGCCGAAATTAACGGATTAGTTGGACGTGTCAGACTCGGACATTTGTATAAGAAAGTCTGGAAGCTCCAAAGTGTTATTTCTCTCTTCCTCGCCCTGTCCCTCTCCCTCTCCCTATCTTTCTGTTTTGAGCGAGCAAGCCACATTTGAGTTTGAAGTGCAAAATCAAGTGATTGCAGGTGGAGAAGAAGCGGTTGTTGAGGGCCAGGTGAGAAGAGAAATCTGCTTCAAAGTTTGAAACTTGAAACCCAGTTTTCTCTCACTATCTCTAACCCCTATTTCTTTATCTCTTCTTTTCTGCTCTTTGTTTTTTTTTTACTACGTTCTTCAAGGTTTGTTTTCTCTGTGTGCGCCTTATATTGTTATTTTCTGAGCTGGGTTATTCTGATTTTTTTCTTCAGGCTTCACTCGTAGGATTCTGTGATCTGTTCAAGCATTATGGCTTCAAAGCGGATTTTGAAGGAACTCAAAGATTTGCAGAAGGATCCACCCACTTCTTGCAGTGCAGGTCCCGTTTCATGTTCTAATATACCTAAATTTTATGCCATCTTAATAATAATGTCTTCGAACCTTCATTTATGCCACTCTGGCTTTCTTTCTTTGCTATGATTCATATACGCTGCGCCTTATCATTATATATGGTCAGACTAACTTTTCGTTGTTTTCAACTGCATCGTTATTAGCTTATGAATCAATTAAATTCCAATCAAGATTATCTGTATTTAGCTGTGTACTTATGATATATGCTTACACAAATTTGCTTTTGTACATTTCGAGTGCTTATCGCTGAAATTTTTTTTATCACGAAGTTGGCTCCAAACTCCAAAAGTCTTTAGTCTTCAAAGTTTCAAGTCCCATTCGTTGGACCTACGCTTTCATGTGCTGTTTTCTGTCTCTAATCTCTTCTTCATCCATCTTAATTTTAATGTGATTGGGAAGCTTTTCTGTTATTTTATTTGACTCAGTATAAGTCTGGTCAGCTTTTATACCCATCATGGTGGCTCATATATTTTACTTGATGAGAGTCAAACAGTTCTGGTAAAATATTTCTTTACTGTATTTAAGCGGTATTTAAGCTGTCAGGCCTCTCAAAGGTTAGACCCTCTTGGATGGTTGTGGATTCTAATTCATTGCCATTTCACTTATTAGTATCTGTCCATAGACTTTTATAGGTTTTTGAGCATGCATTCTTCCTTTCCATTTAGGCAACAAAAGGAAAAATGATAATGTTCATATGCAGCAATGGATGTCATTTAGTAATCTTTGGTTGCTTGCATTGTTTGTAATAGGTCCTGTAGCTGAAGACATGTTTCAGTGGCAAGCAACAATCATGGGCCCATCTGATAGCCCTTATGCAGGAGGTGTATTTTTAGTTACCATTCATTTTCCTCCAGATTATCCATTCAAGCCTCCTAAGGTAAATTTACTTCACTTGCAACGTTTTACTCCCTTTTTGGTGTGTGAAAGGTTGTTTTGTACATAGTCTTTTAACGGATAATGCTGATCTGTTGTTTAGGTTGCATTTAGGACCAAGGTCTTCCATCCAAACATCAACAGCAATGGGAGCATTTGTCTTGATATCCTGAAAGATCAGTGGAGTCCAGCACTAACCATTTCCAAGGTTTGGCCCAACTGCTGTTAATATTATGGTAGTTCTAGTACAATACACGTCCAGAATTTCTGTTTTGGCTGACTGTGGCTCGCATTGCATGAATTTTTCTGAGAAGAAAAAGAATATGGCATTTTAAAATTATTTTAATCTCCAGTGAGTAAAATCACTGTCCATTGGTTATAGGTTAGACTTGTACTTTATGAGTTTGAATGCATTTGCCGCATTTGAACAATCATTACTGTTACTTTCTGAGTTCAATTTTGTTTATGGAAATTGAATGATTAATATCTGAACAGAAAGACCAACCTTAGTCAAATGTCATTGGGAGTATGCACCAACTTAAGCAACTATTGATGATGAACGATTATATAGTTACTGCTAATCTTACCTTGCATTGACTTCTTTTGCTGATTGGAAATTTAAGTAATTTTGGTAAAATCCGTAGAGCTTGTCTCAAAATAGGTAACATTGGAAAAGAACTAACCTAAGTGTGAATCAGGTTCTGCTCTCAATCTGCTCATTGTTGACTGATCCAAATCCTGATGACCCCCTTGTTCCGGAGATTGCTCACATGTATAAGACTGATCGGGCCAAGTATGAAGCTACAGCACGCAGCTGGGCCCAGAAGTATGCCATGGGATGATGGTGTTTAGAGTGTAATACCTATTGTCTTTTGTATGTTACCAAATGTGTTAAACCCTGTTTATATTTTGGTTTGGGAAGGGAGGGGGGTGTTTTCCTAAAGGAACTTTGTCATTGTGGTAATGCTTTGGATATCAGAGGATAGAATTATGCGGACATCTTATATCTTGTGCTTTGTAACTAGGTGAAGCCCTTGTTTTGTTGAATGCTGAAGTAGCATCGAACATCTCTGGCCCTAAAGCCCCTATTGTGCTCAAGATTGAACAATATGGAAGGTGAGGCTATGGATTGGGTCCTAAAACTTTCATACAAGAATGAAAATGGACAATATGTAGGGCAGGGGGTAAGTGTAATTGTCAAGCAACCGAAGTTTCATTCTTTGGTTTGAACCGACAACTACTTTTGACTATGGCAATTGGGGAGGAACTCCCAGACCTGTTGAAACCCCCAACCTTAAAGGTTGTTGGGGGGGGGGGGGGGCTATGATTAATTCAGGGGCATCAGAAAATGGTTGTCAAAATTTCAGTAAGACCAAATAAACAAGTTTTTGACTCTAGTACTCTCGAACCTTATAATTTAGTTGACCACCTTGCTTCAGGTGCTCGAATCTTTAGAAGAAAAAACAAACGCTTTTAGTTTCAATCATTTTTACCTAGTTAACTCCTTAGTCATTTGGTATATGAATGAAAGAATATATTTAAGTCATATTAGTTGATTTCGATTTAAATGGAAGAACAAGATTCGAGTTTGATAACTGAATTTGATCATATTCAACTTAATCCATATTAAAAAACTTAAGACAAATGTGAAATAAAGGAACGAATGAATGGTGGGCGATTATATTCCGGTCCCTTGATTGTAAGAAAGAACGATGACATGTACCCCTTTGAAAAAAAAAAAAAAAGAACAAAAGAGAATGATCAAATTTAAAATTATATTTGAATGCATTGATTTATACGTTAATTATTAGCATTCATTTGAATCTGGTAAACAGACAAACAAGAACATAAAAGCAAAATGAAAAAAAAAATTACTTATAAAATTTTATGTTTATTTATTATTTATTAATAAGATCATATCATGTTATACAATCAAATACAAAAAACATGGGTTATGTAAGTAAATTTGAGTGCCAGAAGGCAAGGATCAAAGAGTCCTGCCATAGATCGTTCGACTCTTGACTTTGTTTCTGTCCGTGTCATACTTTGGGCTTTTCCTCTACTTTTTGTACTATATTCGCCAATCCGTCATTGATTTTTCAGAAATTTCAAGTACTTTTTAAACCCAAATTTTTCTGGTTTGAATTTTTTTTTTCTTAATTTCTAGTTCCAATTAGATTCCCTTTAAACTGCAATGGTATATTAACTATCGCATCTAGTAGTGGATTTTTTTTTATCAACAATCTAATCGGAAAATCACGCCTTATTTATTTTTTAGAGGTAAATTGACATATGTTTTTTGATTTTCTTAGCTTTACATTCGTAACTTGCTTTTCTACCTGTCGCCATTTATAGTGTACTCTCAGATTACTCTTTTACTGCTCTATTTCCCTTTTGTTCTTTGTTTTTTAAAAAGCAAAAGGAATTTTCTTTCTCTTTTTTTTTTTGGGGGGGGGGGGGTTGTTTAAAGATTTGATAATTTAATTGAAAAAGTTAGGTCTATATGTGAGTGTTATGTTGGAATTTTCGTTACATTTTGAGTATTTGTTCAATCGAATGGGATTTTCATTTTTGGAGATTTTCTTTTGCTTTATGGCGAAGATTTGAGAAAGCAAAACAACTAGACGAGGTTTTCTCTATTAATAATTTCTGGGTTTGGAATTCAGGATGGATTATAACTCTGTAAATCTATAGGTAGGATTTTTGTTGACTGTTGTTAGAGACAACTGACAAAACTGTAAATGGCAAATAACAATGCCAAATTCTAGAGTGACTTTTTCCTTTCTCCTTCCATTGATTTGATCAACAGATTAACCTGAAGCTGGGGGTGATGAGTTGTTAAAGTTGGTATCCCCTTCATTTCTCTTTTAGGGTCATATTACAGTTTAATTGGAATAGATGGATATTAGGACTGCTAAATGGACAGTTAGATTTCGTTTGTTGTTGTTCATAACGACTTGTTGTTATTGACAGCTACCTTTTTAAGCTTAGGAACCTTTTCTTGGGGTCTACTTGTGTTCAGAATTAATACGAATAAATTGTATAGGATTTTTATCGAAGTACTGTTGATTAGGCAAAACTACAGCTATTATGTCTTTCGAAGTTTTTTTCAGATATGGATGTCGAAGGATTTAATCTAACTGCTTTATGATTGGTTATTGTAAATAAATTGATAATTAAATTGTTTTTTGCCATGGGCTTAGTCTGTGATTTCTGGACTTTGATGTCTTTTCAACTTTCAAGGTGCTGACGCATTGCTGCCGCTGGCCGCTTTGGCAATTTTGAAAATATGGGACACTGCTTTGCTAAGGTAATTGCTTTTAGCACATTTTATTTACTTAATAGCACATGTTTTTGCTTCTTGTAACATTCTTTCCTTCTT
>JBBYHM010000003.1:9182099-9207250 GCA_038381775.1 Adansonia rubrostipa | reverse complement strand
GTACAACTTTGAAGAAGTTTTTGCAATCTCGATCTCCATTCTTCATAATGGTTTCCCATCAAACATAATTAATAGGCCTATATGTTGAATGTCTCTTACCATTTTTTGAATTAACTTAGCTCTAATGCCAGATGTTAAATTAAAAATAAGAATTTTGAGCCAAAGAAAACCCTTCCATAGCGCTTGTGCAACTACACCTTTTATTTAATTTATAATAAATTATTAGGTTTCTTCTTTAATATGCTATTCCATATATAACCAATAATGAATTAACCTAATAAATAATAAAGTGAACATAAAAAATAACATAACTTGGCTTAATTCCAATGAGAATTAAAATTTTAATCAATTGATTGTAAGTCAATCTTAATATTTTTTTATTTAAAATTAAATTGTTTGATTGGATAAAAACTAAGTTTGTTGTATTTTTTATAAGTAAGTTTATTATATTTTTATCATAATAACCTTCTAAAATTAACTATTTAAGACTTCAAGGTAATTGTTTAAAGACTAAAATAGTCATTTAAATATATAATAATCTCTTAAACAAAAAAAATCTAATGATATATAAATCATGATATCTAATAATATGATTTAAAATAAATTATATACTTTAATTATCATAGAATACTTATGCTAATCTTATACTTTATAATTATATAAATTATGGAAAATAAAAGTATTGTTTTTATTGTGAAAGTATAATCATTTTTCATGTAATTAGAGAATAGTGCATAAAAATAGACCATTAATAATGATACATGTACTATATGATAATAATTTGTACATTATGTTATACTAATATCTTATCATGCGATTTAGAACAAATTATATAACTTTTTATTGTTAATGGTATTTTTAGGCTAAATCTATTGTTTTTATTTTAATATATAATTTCTTAAAACTTAGAATTTGACTTTCTAAAAGTATATAAAATAGGTCGTTGATGTGTGTCTTATATTATAATGATTTGTACACTGCACTATGACAATACATTTACAAATATTTAAATGGATTGATATATAACGATTTTAGGTATACAGTAATACTCCTTTAAGTAAAATGAATGCTTGAATTTGAAAATTTACTAGATTATGCTTGTATCCAAAAAAATCAAGTTAGATATTTATTTTTAATTAAAAATGACAATGTTTATATTTGTTTTTAAATATTATTTATTTTTTATATTTCAATAAATTTCTAGTTAAATCTTGCTTGATTGAATAATTTGTTTAAATTTATATAATTTAATTTTAAAATTAAAAAAATGAACCAAAATAACCTGAGCTCGAATATCCCAAGTATCAGACCTAATGATATGACTCAAACCCAAATAACATGAATTCGAATAATTGAGTATCAATAATTCAAACTCAAAAAACTTGAACTAATGTAATATAAACAAAAAATAAGCCAAATCGAAAAATGATCTAAAAATTTTAAACTCCAAATTGATCCAATTGATATGATGCAACCCTAAGTGAAACCTACTTGTCCAATTGATAAGTCTAATTTCATCTACATTTGTGCATATTCTTTATGTTTCCAAATACCTTACAAAGCTAGTGCTAGATTAATTTATGTCATGGCTATATATTTTAGCACGTATCTTCAACATTATAAATATTCCTATTAAGGTGTCTTTGAAAATGACAATCCAAGCAAAAACATCAAGTATATCTCTTCATATCTAATCGCCCATTTGATGAGTCAAATATGGAAGTTAAAACGTCTGATGAGTCTAGTTAATTTGTGATTCATACGAATTAAAAAGCAAATACTAAGGTTTTTTAATGCTATTTTTGCAGTTATTGAACACAATTTACTATATAAATGAAAGTATATTAAAAAATAACAATATAACAAAGATGATATATAACACTTCTCTAATTTTGTTTGTCAAACATAAAAAGATAATCATTTCACACACCACCCATGGAGTATAAAAACTCTGCAAGCAGTGTTAATGAAATAACACATGTCCTTTGAGGTATATTTAAAAAATAAAAAGTAATAATAAATAAGACATGTATCATTTACTAATTCTGCTTGCTAAGTTTTTACTCTCCTCTAGTAGTATATTGAATAATAATCTACTATAAACTTTCAGATGACTATGGATAAAATAATAATAATTTGATTTATTATAGAGAGAGCTTATTTGTAGAAACTATAGAGAAATGACCTTTAGGGAGGACTAGAGGTTATTGGTAATTAGGGTTCAAAATTAAAATGGTAAAGGTTTACATTGACAAAGAACATACAAGATAAATAGGAAAAATGTAAAGTTAATCTTAGTGTACTAAGGCTCCATTTATATAAGCAATGAGTTTGGCTCTAGTGAGATGAGATGAGATATTTTAGCTGTGAGATATTGTTTGGATTCAAACGTAGAGGTAGTGGTGACATGAATTATAGTTGTAAGAGAAAATGATCATTAAGGTCATTAGATTAAAATGCATGTATATATAATGAAAGTTTTAATTTATTTGATAATTATGAAATCAGTAAATAATAAAATTTATTACAATTATATTTATGTGAAATTACAAATTTTAGCAATAAATAATAAAAAATTATTAAAAATATATCAAACAATATTTTGTATTTTTTAATATTCATATAACTCTTTATTTTTAATTAGTTCATATTAATTTTATTATATTAAAATAAATTTATATATTTATTATATAATAATGTTTATTACGAAAAAACGTAACCCTTTGGGTTAGAAAATAAAAATGGAGGGCCTTTCAGTGGAAAAGCTTGGCACCAGCACATTTCCAGCACAGTGAACATGTCGGTGCCTTGTTACCCAAATGGTAAAACAAATATCAATTGCACATTTAAAAAAAAGGCACTAAATCGTAGGTTTAGTTAAATCCAAATGAGCCCTAATATTAAAATGGAGAATGCAAAAATGAAAGACGACGAAAGAGACGAAGAGAAAGAGAAAGCAATTTCTTATGGGCCAATGACATTTCTTGGTTGCCCCATGATGTGAACTTCATGTTCCTCCACTAATCCCTAGTCCCTTCCCTTGCTTCTCCTATTCCTTTCACCTCCCCGCTCTTTTCCCCTTTATAGTTTCTTGCCTTATTCAGCGAAAGATAACTAATTTGCATCGATCTCAGCGATATGTCAAGTGAAAGAGGGAAGCATATAGCTGAAGGATCATCAAGGATTAATCCCGGTGATCAGCAGCAGCCACGAAGCCCAACACGTAGCCGTTATGAGTCACAGAAGAGAAGGGACTGGAATACTTTCGGGCAGTTCTTGAAGAACCAGAGGCCCCCAGTTTCTGTTTCACAGTGCAATTGCAGCCATGTGCTAGACTTCCTTCGATATATGGATCAGTTTGGCAAGACCAAGGTTCACCTCCAGGGATGCATGTTCTATGGATTGCCTGAGCCGCCTGCTCCTTGCACTTGCCCCCTTAGGCAAGCATGGGGTAGCCTTGATGCTCTTATTGGAAGGCTTCGAGCTGCCTACGAAGAAAACGGAGGATCACCTGGGATCAACCCTTTCGCCAGCGGCGCTATTCGAGTTTATCTCAAAGAAGTGAGGGAGTCTCAAGCCAATGCTAGGGGGATCCCTTACAAGAAGAAAAAGAAGAAGCTCAACCAAGGCAACGGAAATGATGAATCCAGCTCCACTATACACTTCTCTTAATTCATTTGCCAAGCTAGCTCCATTTGGACTATACATGGTAATTATTATTATAGCTTCTCAATTTAATTTACATAACTATTTTCATTTTAAAATGCTTGATCTAGAACTGCTATTTTTTTCAATTTCATGAGATCAATAACTAAGCATAGTTTCTGGACTAAAAGACTGCTTTCTAGGTAATTTTTGTTTGCATTTAAATTACTTGCTCTTACTCAACCAAAAGACAATCGGATCATTACTTGCATGTAATAGACAAATCAGTTTTTTCTTTGGCTTTTAGAACTTTCAGCAAGAACCCTAATCTGCATTTACAATGACATGATATATAAAAACATTGGGGCTGATGGAAATCTCATAAGTGTTTTGACAGTAGCTTTTACTAGCGAGCTAGGTGCCATTTACTCTTTGGACACATTCAATGCAATGATGACAACGTAGCGTACATATACACGCACATATATATAGAAACTATATTGCTGCTTGTATTATGGGGAAGATTCCCCCCCGGCCACCTCTGTCTCTCTGTCAGACAACGAATCAAAATTATGCAAACTTTGACACCGACTGTAAATAGTTGCTGAATTTAATATTTATTATTTCATGACAACTTTCCCTTGATTTAGCCCCTTTTGGGATTCTGCAGATTTTGTGCCCCCGTGAATGGTCAAGTGAGAAATCATGCACTTTTCCATGTTTTAAATATAAAATATACAAATGATTGAAAGCAAACGACTAATCTATAGAGGTTTAAGGTTTCCTAAGAAATAAGCTTAGTTTATACATATTTAGTGCTCATCCATGCTTTTCAGGGTGGCTTTCGCTCAATTCAATCAACATAATTTCGAATCTTATGATGCAGAGAGGACCCTTATGGCTGAGCTAATTAAGCAACATGATTGTCTTCTTTAACGAACGTTGATAATAACAACAATTTAACTAATGCCCCACTTTTTTTAAAAAAAAAAAATTTGCTTCTCTATAGTGCCAAAAAATTATTCCAAGAAGAAAAATCAGACATGATATGTCCATTCCTACTTTTCACTGAACTTGTTGGTTTCTCGCTTCCGCTTCTAATGTCATTCGCATCTCAGTACGCAAAAGGCTCATAGTGAGCTCTAGGAGAAAAATCTTGCATAATCTTTTAGTTTATGTATATTATGTTGTTGTCAGCTATGAACTCGTAGATTTAGACATGATATGATTATATGATACAAACATGATAAGAAAAATAATTAAAATGCAATATAAAACATGACATGATACTATATAAATATGATATAAATATAAGAATTATTAATATATCAAAATTTATATTATTTTAAATATGATTATAATGCATAAAACATGGTACAAGTACAAGGATTATTAGATTTTATTTACCATCTGTTTTGGAATCATGCTTAATTTTGTAAAGGCTTAATAATTATGGCATACTTTATTTACTTTTCTTTTACATGCATGTGCATTAAGAGAAAAGCTGTGCATTCTTTATGGTTGTCCTAAATGTATTTCATTTATGAACGTAATCAAGCCTTTCTACAATACATTGCCTTAGGTACACAAAATTAAGGACGAATTTCTCTCATCCTTCCTACCCTTCCTCTCAAATTTTAAGATCTGAATCTAAAACTTCTACAGTTAATTAAACCTAGAGAGCTTTTTAATATATACATATTTGTGTATGCTTTTATGTGCATCTAATACTATCCTAACAATAATACACAATAGGTATTTATGCATGTACGAGCAGACAAACACGTGCTCATATATATGCTTAATTAAAAGACAATAAATTTAAAAGAGAGGTTTGAGATATACATGCACTGGGTATATATTGGTTGTTATGTATACCACACATAAATAATTATTATTTTATTTATGTTAAATAAATAGTTGTATATATTAATAATAAATAAAACTAAAAAATGTATTAACTTGTAAAGTTTATATTAATGCAAATCTTAAAATGCTAATATAAAATATATTATTTTTAATGATAATGTAAAATTAAAATTATGAAAATATTGAAATTTAATGTAAACTTGAACTTTTACAAATCAAATATTAAAACTTCAACTCTTTTATTTATTGTCAAATAAATCTATTTTTGAAAATATTATAATGAAATTAAAATTTTTATTTATAAATTAAATAAATTTTATTAATAATAAAATTATTTGCAGTAGTGATAATTTAGAAATAAAGTGAATAAAATTGTTATTTTCATCACTTAAAAAGATTTTTACCATATGTATATATATAGGCTGTGCGAACTTGTTGAACTAATGAATTATAGTTTCATGCAGGATTTACATGGGAAAGAGTCAAATGGAAGATAAAATCAAATGAAGATTTAGCTCAAGTTAGGGTTTTCAGCGATTTTCTACTTGCCAATAGCTATAAAGGGAGTTGGGTATACATAATTATAGCTGTCTTGGCGTGGTGTTTCAGATAGATCATCACTCTTCACTTTGTTTGCATTTTGGTTGTTTTGTAAGCTCTTATATAGATTGATTCTCAACTCTCCACATGATTGTCATAATCATTAGATCTTGTTTAGGTAAAAAATAATGTTATCTAATATTGGGTAAATCTTAAATTGTCTATGATCTTGTAAAAGTTGGTCTTCTCTATTTATTGCCAATTGATTTTAGGTTAGATGCTTAAAAGGGTATCAAAGTCTAGATTTTATTCTATTGCTTTTGCATGTTACTTTTATCTGTTACCCCTTTTGAGTTTATTATGTGATAGGTTCTTCTATCTCTACCAACATGGAAGCCTATTAAAGTGAAATAATCCACATCAGTTAAATCTTGAATTAAATGCGATCTTGTATATATTCAAGTTGGACCTCACCATTAGGTATGTAC
This sequence comes from Adansonia rubrostipa, assembly GCA_038381775.1. NCBI lineage: Eukaryota > Viridiplantae > Streptophyta > Magnoliopsida > Malvales > Malvaceae > Adansonia > Adansonia rubrostipa. Next base: position 9,200,708 of record JBBYHM010000003.1, on the reverse strand, counting down.
ATTCAGTCGGTTTGGTGCGGTTCTAAAATTCTTAAAATCAATTATATTAATTAATTTATAAAACTAATCAAACTGATCGAAAAGATATATATCAAAATGGAAATAATTGACCTAAACAAATTTTTTAGTTTCATTATAAAGAAACTTATTACAACTTATTTATTGCTATGATTAAAACTCAAAGGGAAAATTCGAGCTGATGCATATCAATATAAGCATAAAAATTTAATCAGAATTAAACCTAATGCAGTGAAATTAAACAAAGAAACACTTGGGTTTCCTCAAGATCTTAGGAAGAAATGTACATGTGAACAGCTAGCAATTTTAAAACACAGATCTGATAAAAATCATACCTACTTAGAGACTCGTAACTCTAAGCTTGTTGATCCCTACATGAATGCACCATGGGTTGATTACTACAATTTCTTCTTAAGGCCACAAACACAAATGCCTTATCTCTAACAGCGATCCACATAGATGCCTATTAGAGCCTTCATGAGGTATGGCAGTTCTTCGGTACTTGCACGAAGGCTTCTCAAGCCTTAACCAAGAGATGTATAGCTAGCAGGTTCAGATCTGAAGTGATTTAGGAACAAATCCCATGCTTATTGTGCTAAAGAAGAGAAAAACAACTTTGTAAGGAAATAGTTGACTTTCATAGATGCAAGCAACCAAATCCAAAAATCCCAATTTGTAATTCTAATTGATTCCTTAAGGATAAAAAAATTTCTATTTTTCATTGTGATCAAAAGCATTTTCTAGTCACCTAAGATCCAAATCTACATAATCAAGCTTAGGGAAGCAATGATTTTGGAATTTGGCCAATTTCATAAGTTTTGGGAAAAACTAATCTTTTAATGCTAGAAAACTATTTTTCATTTTAGTTGTGTCAAGAACAATTCCAAAACACTTAGAATAACCATGAAAATGCAAAGAGAGCATAGGGAAGCATAGGTGTTGCGCCAAACCCTTCAAGAAAATCTAGCGATGGTACTAAGAGTGTTTTTAATGCTTCTTATCAACCAAAAAGCCTTAATAATGTATCTAGGCTAGGATTGCTATTGGGTCAAATGAGCCTAATACTAATCTACTTAAAAGGTGGCCCCACTTTAAACCAGTTCTTGGATCTTGATTAAAATTATTTTAATTAACTTGTCTAAGATTAGGCCTTAGTAGTATTGTTCAAGGGCTGAGCTACCCGCCTAAGCCCAAAGGCCTGCTCGATACTAGGGAGGGTTTGGATAAAAATATTAAGCCTAAAAAATTAGCTTGGACAAAAAAATTAGGCCCAATTAAAAAATAGGCTGGGCCTTGGGTCTAACTTTCAAAGCCCAAGCTTAGTCTGTCCCAACCTATTTTCTATTAGATTGTATGTGTTTATTTTATATTTTATATATTATGTAATTTTTGTCATATAAACAATACATATATATAATATTATAGTATAAACTTTAAAAGCTAAGTTAAATGATTTATATTTATAAATATAATAAAAAAATTATTAAAATAATAAAGATTAAATTTTAAAAAATAAAGTATAAAAAAAATAACATGGGCTGGCCTTAATGGGCTTGGACTGTCTTAGTATTAACTTATTAATATTTTAGTCCAACAGCACACCAAAGATAGCTATTCCATTAGCTAGCCCATTAGCAAGCCCAACTTGGAGTAATTTGCGACTAAACTATCTTGACTAGATAATTAGGGCCTTTAGTTCATCCTTTAAATTTACATGTTCAATAATTTAATTCATAATCAAAATTTTTAACCCAAGTAAAGAAATTTTACTTCACGTAAATAATATTAAATAATTAATTAAATAATTTTTTAATTTTTTAAATACAATTATTTGACTTTATTTAATAATATCCTTAAAAATATGTCCACAAATAGACATTATCTTGATAAGACATTTTTATCTCTTTTCCATATTAAGACATTTTTAACTCGATTTCAAAAATATAGTTTGTCTTAAATTATTCTTAATTGAACTTATTTAATTAAGTCCTCTTTATTATACTTTTTATTTAATTAAATCATACTTAATTAAATCTTGGTTTTAATCTAATAGATTATCCTATTGTGTGTGACCTATTAGGCTTCCATCTCAATGGCAATAAATATAATTACCCAATTAAGTGTATTTATATTTTTAGACTAAGATTGGCCTCTTGCAAGGCATCATGGCCACCTAGTATGCAGGAATAGTGAATATAACCCTTTAAAAAATCTTTTAATAACTAGCCTCTTAGTGTACTTTAGTTCTTTCACCAGATATCTTAGAAAGATAATAAGCATGGTGCAATATCTACTAATGTATCAATCCATATTAGTTCTTACAGCTTTTGGTTAACCTTATGAATTTAGAGAAATAATTTTTCCTAAATCCATCATGCATTGGCCAATGGCTTTATCAAGTTAACCAAAGCCAAGAATATGTGAGATATGCCTCCAATGTTAGTCGGAGTGGTGAATCCTCTCTAGATTACTCAATCATCCACCATATGATTCATGTCATATATAATATAACTTACCTTAAGTATCCATCCATTGTGGACCAATTTCAGATAAATCAAAGTATGACATTCCTTATACAAGATGACTTGGTATCATAAGTCTGAAGACTAATATACATGACGAGTACATGAGAACATATTCTATAGGCACTTGAGTGACTTATACCAAATGAAGTTCTCATATGGGCCATGTTCAATGAACTTGTTTCCATAAAACAAGCACCCCTATCAAAGTATCTCTATGCTTTAACTTTTATGAGATAAAAAAGTTGCTTGCATCAAATGTTAGAGGCTAAGCATATTTATGCATTGTCAATGCCTTGTCCTGACAATATGGTGACTAAGAACATTTTTAGAAACACACTTTAATTCGTAAAGATCTCATCATCATAACTCATTACTAACTTTATAATGCCATTATGTTTTGTGGGTTTCATCCAATTAGTGTTTGCATGGTTGTCAATCATGTTCAACATAAAGGAAAACCTTAAATCACTAACTTAAGTGATTGTTTTGCATTATTAACTATTATATCCCTCAGTTAATCCAATTGGCTGTAGGGCATATACTAACATCTCCTGCTTGTAGTAAGCTAATTGTTAACGCATCTAATTTCAAACTTTTTTAATTAGCAATTATGTCTCAACTTGGACAAATCTTTAGTACTATTGTGAGAATATGTTTTAGTTACATTCATGATAATCTCATTATCAAAATCATTAACTATTTGCACTATAAAAAGATCCAGATTCCAATCATATTGCTTAATTATATCTTTGACAACGATAGTACCTCATTTTGTCTAGACCAGTTTTTAGTATCCTAAGAGTTAGGTAAAGGATGACAAAACTAAAAAAATAGAAATAAAGCTGCCCCAACAAAAAAGTTTTTTTGAAAAAGGTTTAAAATTCCTATGAACCATTTTAAAGAAAAATGAAAAAGCGAGGCATCAAAGATGCTATCGAAGTTGTTCAGGTGAGTACGCGAGCCAATTTTCCTCTCTTTATGACCAAGATAAGACCACTCGAGAAATCTAAGGTATGTGCGGGTCATATGGGTGCTTAAACACTGTCACGAGGCTTTCACACCGCTAAAATTTTGAATTACCATGTGTAGATCGATACAACAGGGTTTGGTATCGATACCCAAGGTGTGGTATCGATTCTTGGCATGTTTTTATCAATACAGACCTTGACAGTAGCTAAAGTTATGATTTTTGGCAAAATGTATCGATACAAATCCATGGAGTATCAATACTAGCCTCTAAGTCTCGAGACTAGAAACATTTTTTTGCTCTTAGTATCTGTACACAACTTATTGTATCAATACTCAGAAGTAAAATGTACCCTGTGTATTGATGCAACATGTTTTGTATCAATACACCAAGGCATTTTTTCCTAGTTTAAGCCATTTTTCAGCCTCTAAAAACCCGATTTAAACATGCTTTTGCACTAAGGAACTATCATATAACATTGTAAACCTCAACTATGGGTTCATTAATGGATTCTAACAAATTTTTAGAGTCCAAACAATTAATGACAAATGTCACTTTCATAAAATATATGGGTGTAAGAGGATAGCTAGCATATCTCCAACTTGCAGGCTTTCATAGCCTTGCTGCCTCCTTACTTAGCATGGCAAAACCAATAAGAAGGGAGTCAATTGAACATAGCAGCTGGAGATATGCCCTGGTGCAGGAGAAAAAAAATGCCCTTTGCATTGTTTTCTAAAAGAAAGGGCTGAACCAAAAAAATAGAAACCAAGTATCTCAGAAAAAACTCTATCAGCTATAAAAAGAAAGCTCTCTAGCAATCTCAGAAAACTCTTCACCCATCCTCACAAATGCTCCAGTAACTCTAGCTCTAAAAGCTTACCAAAAACACTGTTCCATTACCTTCCACCCTCAACCAACTTCCATTTCTATAGCTCCCTAAAACCACCACTAGAACACCTTCAAAAACTTAACCTTCCACATATTTTCATCTTAAAAACACCTCATCAGCAACTACATTACCAGAAAGCTTCTTCTTTTCACCCTTTTTTTCTTAAACAATAGCAAAAAGAGGGAAAGAACTGAGCTTAAAGTTGCTGCTTTAAAGCAGGAAGAAACTTCAACCCTGGGCTAGTATATCTTTTACTTTGTCCCATGTATCTTTTGTTTTGAGCATACATTTCATCTTAGTAAATCCTTTTTATATTTTTATGGCCACCTTAGGACTCCCATGCATTTTTTTGTGGCTTTGGTTGTGGTAGTTTGGGATCTTGATGTTTTTCTTGGTGATTTCAAGCATGCTCCTTTTCATTTTCATCACCATAACAGCCTCTGTGCATGTACCTCTTGCCATGTTCCTTCCATATTCATGTCAACATCTCATGTTTCAAATATTTCCTAGAAGTTTGATAGGCTCCATGAAATAAAAATGCCTTTTTAGCAAACTTTTTTGAAACATGTTCACGCATCTATCTATCATTTCCATGCATCTTTTGTCATCTTTTCTATTAAAAATGTCATCTTTGCTTATGCATATATGTCCTCCATATTCTGCATCATTTTGTGGTACTTTGCTTGTGTTGAGATGCATGCTTGAGTGTTATAAAACCTAATTTCAAAAACATCCCCAAGTTAAGCACATGATAACTCTCATACATGGAGAATAACATGGGCTTAAGATTTTTATGAAGTTGGTTTTCCAACCTTGGGGGCAAAGCAAGCATTTAGTTTTAGATTCATGGAATAATGAGTATAAGAGTACTATTTTTAAAAAAAATTGAAATGAAACCTTTTAGTTGAAAAATGTGAACCCTCGGTCCTTAGCCAACCCCCTCATAGTGGCATAGTCAATGGGTTGTTCTATTATCCCAAACTACTCCGGGATTATGGAATGAATTTGTGATGCCCATGTCAACCTCTCATCTAGGTTATGGATGTTCGAATGTCCATGGCCCGAGCTTAACCCAAAGAAAAACCAAAATACCGAGCATCTCTCCTATTTTGTTTTGGCAGCATAGTGGCCTAATCTTGAAAAATTATTTAAAAAATCAAAAATGATTTATCCAGAATGTGTTGTTATTTTTCCTCTGAAGGATTTCGAATTACCTTTTAAACGATGTTTCATTTACCTTCAAAACATCTCGGATGAAATAGTTACGGTATTTCAAATCTTTAATATCAAAAACCTTTAGATCCAATAAGCAGTTTACTATTTGGGCTACTTCGGCCTAGCGAACAACATTTTTGAATCTTTGAATATTTTTCCCATGAAATTCATGATATTCCCTTTTAAAAATGGTATTATTCCCATTTTAACAATTTCAGATGAATCCGAATTATTTTTCAAAGTCCATCATACCTTTATCCCATACATGCTGCCAGTGTCAAGATAGGTTGAAATTCAAAAATTAATTCTGCCTAAAAGGTGATTTTCTAGGATTCTTGGAATATTTTTATATTAATCCTCATCAGGTTACCTTTTCAATGGTACCTCGTTTACCCCTTGAGACCTCCTGATAAGTTCGATATAAATTTTGAAAGAGAAACAGCACGATGCTATCCTTTGTTTTTAACCTGATTTCTAAAATGTTTTTATTGAGGCATTTGAATGCCTTGTGATCTACTCAGCTCATTCTCGTAACCTAAACCTTTTAGACTCATACCAACGTAAATAACAAAAAGAACATTTTAGCCAAACCTTTAGCTTTTGATTTTTAAAGATTCCTTATTTTCAAGAATATGACCCACTCCTCTTAACATCAAAGATTTTTATTTTCGAAGATACTCTAACCCCACTACTTCAAGGGGTTACAGTTACTCTAAGCCTATTTTTACCTCAAAATGACATCATATTTACATTTTTGGGGATACTCTAATGCCACTTCTCTGAAGGGATACTACAACCTCACTTTTACCTCAAAATGACATCAAATTTTCACTTTTAGGGATACTTCAACCCTACTACTTAGAAGGGATACTCCAACCCCACTTTTACCTTAAAATGATATCAAATTTTCACTTTTGGGGATACTTTAACCCCACTCTTCTGAGGGGATACTCCAACCTTGCTCTCCATATTCTTTCTAAAATTCAAACTTTTTTCCTTCGGACATCCCAAGTCATCGAAACCTTTTTTTCCTTCTCAAATTTCCACTGAATCTAACTAAGTCTCAATATTGTCATCCCAGATATTCTTTAATATTCGAAGATAATTATAAGAAACATTTCAATCATCCCTTATTTCATGTATTTTGTGTGGATTTATTTATTTTTTTCTTTTCCACCTTACTAATACATTTCCTTTTGTAGGAACCTTGGGCATTCATGCTTTAAAAATTATTTTTAAAATCACAAAATGATATCTCGTGTCGGTATCTCTCCAGTGCCAAACATAAAATATTTGATTTTTTTTTAAACCCATTCGGAGATTATTTTAATCAAAAACCCTATATTTCTCACCTCTCCAAGGTGTATAGTGATAAAATTTTCATTAAAACCTAGACTCATATCTTTACAAAATTTCATGCATTAGAGGGAATTATATTTAAATAATGATAAAAATGGAACTGAGGAAACCAAGATACAAGTAAGACGTAGTTAGATGGTATTGATTTTCAAGCGTCATGGGGGTGTTAATCCTTTCTCACACGTAACCAACTCCTGAACCCAAAACAACGAATCTCTAGTATTATTTTTAATAGGCATTCAGTCATGCCTAACTTAAAATGATCGGTGGTGACTCCAAGTTTATGGACACTTTGTGGTGGCCGTCCAAGACTAGTCGGATGAGCGATTCGTCAGATGGTCATTCACTCCTTCATGTCAAACGTTATCATATTTTTTTAGCCCTTCGGATCGTCCGAAGTTCTTAAAGGCTGGGCACATGGAACATCAACAACAACTGTTAGAAATCTTTTACTAGCTTGTAACCTAATGATCCAAATGTAACTCCTTTTGTAAGCCTCAACAAAAGAGTTTGTTTATGACCTTTAGGGTTAAACATGCAATACTTTCTAGTTTGGAACACTCTCTAAATAATTGCATTTTAATATCATGGCTATTTATCACTAAGTCAAAACATGATCTTTAACTTTTAAGGAATCTTAAATGCCTCCCACTAAATCCTACATGTGTAGATTTAAGGGAATTGGATTTGAAAACTATTTTGAATCCTATAAGTTATAGGTTGTTTAGTATTCTTAATACTATTGCAAGTATATGTTTGAGAATAATGAGACTGTAGCACAAAACAATTATGTAATTAATGATTTATTCAATAAGGATTGAATCTAAGGTTGACACTAAATGTCGACAATCATCCTCAATTGGCATGTGAATACCATTAATAAACATCTAATGTTTATGAATAAATCAAGATTATGTTCTATAAACACTAATCAAGAAGGCAAGCTTTGACCAATATTAACAAGGTTGCCTTTTCTTATGGTCCATCTTCACTACTCTTTTCATTTGGGCCTCACAATATGTCATACATATTTAAGCATGAACTTTTAGGTATCATATACCAATAAAAGTTAATCTTTGCATATATCTGATATAAAAACTTCTGTAAGTTTCTTAATTTTGACCATATCAAAATATTTCCATGCAATTTTTACTCTATTAATCTAGCTCTCCACAATGTTGGCATATTCCCTTATCATCTCTATTGTCTTTCTTAAAAAAAAAAGTATATGAATAATGCATGGATCATTATCCTTAAAGTGCTGACGTCTTGAAATACATCTTACCATATAAAATTCTACTTAGGCTACTTTCTAACATCTTACTTAAGAACAATTCTTTCAGGATGCCGAACCTCTTATTATGATTATTCTTATAAAATAATTCTTTAAGGTTTCAAATTCATGAGCTTAAATAGCTTCCTATTTTTTTTAGAGTTCAGACATCATACTAGCCATCGTCACAATATGGCTTGATCAAGGTCATCAATAGGAACTTGATAGACTGCCCCTAACTTAGTGGTATATTCTTAGAAATGCTATTCAATGTGGGCTTAGTCAATGGAGTCTGGCCTATTAAAATTTCCTAGCATGAAGCATGCTACTTAGAGATGGTTGATTAGTCATGTTGCATTTATATCCATCATGAACCAAAACATTTTTCTAGTTAATAATTTACAATTTCAATCATCAAGGTTTTACAACTTTAATGATTGTCCTCATTATTTTATCAGCATTATAGCCTCTAACTATAATATGAGAAGTTCAATGTTTAAATCTTTTTAAAGAGCTAGGCATTCTTTTCACCTTTGCACAACCTTGGGTGACTCAATAAATCATGTAAAAGCTAATTGGATAGGAACTTAGTTTACCCAATGGCTAGTTAACATCATGGCTATTTATCACTAAGTCAAATTATCATTTTTAACTTTTAAAGAATCATAAATGCCTCCCACTAAATCCTACATGTGTAGATTTAAGGAAATTGGATTTAAAAAATATTTTGAATCCTATAAGTTATAAGTTGTTCAGTTTTATCAATACTATTGCAACTGTATGTTTGAGAATACTGAGACCATAATATAGAACAATTATATGATTAATGATTTATTCAATGAGGATTGAATCTAAGCTCAACATTGAATACCGATAATCATCCTCAATTGGCATGTAAATGCCATTAATAAGCATATAAAGTTTATGAATAAATTAAGATTATGTTTTATAAAAACTAATCAAGAAAGCAAGCTTTAATCAATATTAACAAGGTTGCCTTTATCTATGGTCCATCTTCATTACTCTTTTCCTTTAGGCCTCATAATATGTCATAAATATTTAAGCACCAACTTTTAGGTATCATATACCAAGAAAACTAAATTAACCTTAATGTATATCTAATATAGAAACTTCTATAAGTTTCCTAATTTTGATCATATCAAATATTTCGATGCAATCTTTACTCTATTAATCTAGCTCTCCATAATCTTGGCATATTCCCTTATCATCTCTATTGTCTTTCTTCAAAAGAAAGCATATGGATAATGCATGGATCATTATCTATTAAAATGCTCAAGTTTTGAAATACATCCTATCATATGAAGCCTGATTAGGCTACTTTCTGACATCTTACCTAAGAAACAATTCCTTAAGGATGTCAAACCTCCCATTATGATTATCCTTATAAAATAATTCTTTAAGATTTCAGATTCATGAGCTTAAATAGCCAATTACTCCTTCAGAGTTTAGGCGTCATACTAGCCTTCATCACAATATTGCTTGATTAAGGTCATTAATATGAACTTGATAGGTTGCCCTAACCTAGTGGGTTGTTCTTGGAAATGCCATTCAATATGGGCCTAGTTAATGGAGTTTGGCCCATTAATACTTATTAGTATGAAGCATGCTACTTAGCAATAGTCTCTTATTGATGTTGCATTTATATCCATCATGAACCAATTTCTAATTAATAATTTACAATTTCAATCATCAAGTAAGATTTTCAAACTTGAATGATTGTCCTTCTTATTTTATCAACATTATAGGCTGTAACTATAAGATGAGAAGTTTAACTTTTGAATCTTCTTAATGAGCTAGGCACTTCTTTCACCTTTATGCAACTTTGAGTGACTCAACAAAACATGTAAAAGTTAATTGGGTAGGAAATTAGTTTATTGATTGCATTTTTATACAAATCCTAAATCAGCTAGGTGGGAACTCTTTGCCCAAATGCATCATATGAAGTTCACTTAACCAATGCCTCTAAAGTCATTTGGTCAAGTGTAGCATAACTAAACCATCAAATAATAGTTGAGTAAGGCCCATTATTCATAACTCAAGCCATTCGGGCAAAAAAGGGTCTTTGAATGACTCAACAAATCCTAATAGCTAAAACTAGGGTATCTTTTTATGAACAATAGAAGGCATGGACTCAATATTTTACGGGGGATTTTATCATTTATCTTAAGTCTTATTGCTTTATTTTATTTTTATTAGCATGCTTAGTATTTATTCAATCATATATCACATATATAAATTCAAAAATAAATCTAACACATACAATCAACTAGGATGATTATGAACTTTATTTATATAGTTTCCTTAAGCCATTAAGGAACTTGTTGGTCAAATTCTTAGGGATATCGACAAGGTCTTCGCAAGTCTTGATGATGATCTCCTTAGTCCTTTCTTCGTAGTGCCATTTTCTTAACACATTGGATTTACATAAATTCTAATCTTATTCTAATCCTAAATCTACAAGTCCTGTGTAATTATTACATATCTTTGTAAGAAACGTTGAGTTACATTCAAAGGGAGTTAGGTGAGAAGAAAATTTCCAACCTAGCATTAAAAATTGGCAGGGTTCGCAAACCCTATTTATAAAATAAATTCCAAAAGAAAAATTCAACCATCCATAAGCTAGTCATACTAAGGTTTAAACCATAATCATCCTCATGCTAACATGATCATATTATAAGCATGAAATTAAAAACAAACATAGTGAATATCACTTAGTGATCTTATGTGTCATTTGGCATAAACCAATTCAAACAATTTGAGATGAGTTATCAAATTATTTAATAATTTTTGTTATTTAATGAAAATATTTTTAATTAAATTTCTAACTTTTGGGAAACTTGTCTTAAATTGTTTATTACCTTACTTTTACGTTGTTTGTCTTAATTAGGACATTATCTAACATTTAGATAACTTAACATTTAGATAACTTTGTTTTAATTCAGACAAACCATTTTTAGGAAACTTTTTTTTCCAAAAATAACATTTTAAGACATTAAATTGGGCATCACCTAACCTTTAGTTTTTTTTGTCTTAATTAGGGCATTGTCTAACTTTTAGATAACTTTGTCTTAATTCAGATAAACTATTTAACATGTTTCCAAAACCTTTTAGGAAAGTACTTTCCAATTTTTTGAAGTCTTAGTAATTTATCCATATTTAATTTAATTAAGAAAACAATTTTCTTCCATGATTAACATTTATTCTAATCTCATTAGAATAAATCCTACTTTAAGTAAGATTAATCATTTGAGTTAAATATATTTTTCAGCTAAACAATTTAATTGAATTTTAATTCCATGCTTATTATATTATCCAATTCATAACTTGAACAATTTTTAAAAATTAATATAATTGGATAATTATGTGTTTGATGATATGTATGAGTTTTAATGAAATACAACCTCTCAAGAAGTCTTAATTTGACTAGTAGTTTGCTCCATGCATTGCTATCTTAGCCATCCTAATTCACCTCCAACACTATTGCCTTCTTGCCACTAAACCTCTAAAAATTCAATGAATTTGCAACAATTGTTTGTTGCTGTGCATGTTGCATCAAGGTCCTAAGAAGAAAGACAATAATGTCGCAGGCCTCAAGCACACCTATCGCACCTGTTACGGCCTGAAATTGAAACGTTTTCAAATTTGATTTTAACCTGATTTTTCCAGCAAGTGTTATGAGTAATTCATGATATTTCAAGGTGAAAAACCATGGAAAAAATTAAAACAATGGCTGTTGAAAATTTTAGCACCACCAAAACACTAAAACATAGAATCCTAGTAATAGTCAATACCAAAACATTGATAGATGACCCAAATATCAATTTTATTAGAAACAAACATATCTTAAACTAATTAAAATTAATAATAAACATGGATTAACATGTTGGAAAATTAAAAATTAAAAAGAAACAATTTTTTTAATTTTTAATTTAAGAAATAGATCAAACAACATTGAAATAACCCAAAAAACTTAAAACATGTTAGGACTTTGATGAGAACTAATTAGAACAATTTTAATTAATTATTTAAAACTTTTAAACATGACAAAAGCCAAAAATTACATGCTGTCCAAATTTAAAAATTAAAGAAAAATGATTTTTTAAGAAATTTACCAAAACTGAGAAATCACTGAATTAATACACAAATCAATTAGATTGATTATTACCAAAGCTGGCGTGCTAGATCACATCTAATCTACAAACTATAGGCTCTTTATATCACTGAAAGGGAAAATCCAAGCTCATGCATATCGATAAGAGCATAAAAATTTAATCAAAATTAAATTTATGCTGCAAAATTAAACCAAAAAAAACCCATATTTCTTCAGGATCTTAGGAAGAGATGTACATGTGATCGGATAGCAAGTTTAAAGCACAAATTTGATAAAAATCATACCTACTTAGAGACTCATAACTCTAAACATGTTGATCCCTACATGAATGCTCTATGGATTAATTACTATGATCATTTCTTGAGACCACAAATAGCATAAGCATCCTGCCTAAAATGATAATCCATGCAGATGCCTATTAAAGCCTTTGTGAGGTCCACTGGTTCTCTAGCACTTGCTAAAAGGCTTCTTAAGCCACAACCAAAAGATATATGGCTGACTGGTTCAAATCTGAAATGATCCAGGAACAATTTCCAAGCTTGTTGCACTAAAGAGGAGAGAAACAATTCCATAGGAAAGTAGTTATTTTTCATAGATGCAGGCAAACACATTCAAAATTCTTAATTTTTTATTTTGGTTGATTCCTTTAGGATAAAAAACTTATTTTCAATCTTTCATTGTTGTAGACATCAAATTTTATCTGACCAATTTTTAGGACACTCGTTATTCAAAATAATTTAATTAATCAGGCCACTTTTAATTTGGGTTTGTTAAATCCGAATTAGTTAGGCTTCATTCATTTTAATTTAGGCTTGTTTGGAAAAATAAAAATAAAAAATAAAAAGGAATGGCCTGGATTTTGAACCCAAGCCACCTTTGTGAACAAGTTGCCTGTGACCAACATAGCAAGCATATGTTTTAGTCATAAAACAACAAAAAACAAATCAAAAAGAAAAAAAAACAAAAACACAAAGGAAAAGCCTAGGCTATATTATAAAGTGGGTCAGTTATGACCCACATGCCAAGCATGAATTTGTGTCATAAAATGACAAAAATAAATAAAAAAAGATAAAAAAAAGTGAGAAAAGCCTGGGTTTCAAACCTAGGCCACTTTTCTGAAATAGGTTATTTTATGATCCACATCAAAGCTAAGTTTTTGTCATAAAATGACAATAACAAATGAAAAATAAGAAAACAACAAAAAAGGCAAGGGAAAAAAAAGAGAGCCGGAAAGCAAAACCAACCGTGGCAGCTTCTTTCATGAATTTGGTTCCCATACCATCAACCATTCTAATGTTTTTTTGGTGCATATAATCACTAAAGGAAAGAGCTAAAAGGAGAGGGGATCGAAAAAAATTAGAGCAAAAAAAAGTTTTCTTCAAGAACCTAAAAAAAAACAAGTTTTCAAAAAAAATAAGAAAATCAATAAACTCTAAGTGGGGTTACTCATTTAAAAAGGTTTCAGTGCTTATTTTAAGAACCCAATAGTGAATAAAAAAGCTCATACGGAGAGGAAGAACATATTAGAGTTTGGGAATGATCCAACGATGGATAATGGTCGAATTTGAGGTAAAATGGTCAAACTTCTTTTGTAGATTTAGAAAAATCTAAAAAGATTTAGAAAAATCCAACTCCGAATTTGGAAAAAGGAGGTCGAAAAGAGTCTAGAGGTGAAGATTGAGAGCCAATAGTTGCCGATGAACAGCATTTTTTTGGTTTTTTTCAAATAATTTTCAGAAAAAGTTCATGAAATTTTTTTCGGAAAGGTATGTTTTGGGATTTAATGATTCTTTATGAGTCCAGAATGATTTTTCAAAGTCAATTGCTCTATTTCCCTTGCATATGCTCCTAGTGTCGAACCAGTTCCTACTTAGAAAAATATTTCCACCTTGAAGGTAATTTTCTATGATTTTTAGAATAATTTTATATTGATTTTTATGGAGTTAACTTTCCAACAGTATCTTACATGACCCTTGGAACTGTTGAATTTGTCGAGAATAAAATTAAAATAGGGATAGTGAGATGCAGTCCCCTGTTTTCAGCATTGTTCAAGATTAGTTAATTCCTTCGAGGTCCCACTCCGAGGCATTTGAATGCTTCCATGTGATCCTAATCAATCTATTTAGTCGAAAGGAACATGCATTGACTCCCTTTGGCTTAGATCAAGGCACAAACAACTTTTAAGCTTTATCATCCTTATTTTTATTAAAAATCACCTATTTTGTCAAAAAAATGACTATTTTGTCATGCTAAATCCTTTAAGCTCATTTCTCTAAAGCCATTGAAGTTTTCATTGGAGATACTCCAACCCTATTTTTGTAAACCTTATTCAAATTTCAAAACTCACCAAAGTCTTCATTTATAGGGATACTCCAACCTTATCTTTCGAGGGGATACTCTAACCTTATTCGTTTTAAAAATTTGTCAAGAAATAGTCAAAATTAATTAATTTAAATTTGTCAATCTTATTTTTCTTAAAATTGACAAAAAAATCAAATTTTCCCTCTTCGTATTTCCTTTGAACTTTTTAATATTCAAACTCGTTTTTACACTTTGATTAGTTAATGGATCCCAATGCATCTCCAAAATTGTCGACTTAGTTATTTCAAGATAATTTATAACAATAACGAGATACATGTCATTCATCCTTTTTCCTCTTCCTTCTTTTGTGTGATTTATTTTATGTAATATTATTTCTTTTTCATTTTACTAACATGTTTTCCCTTGTATTGTTCACCTCGCTTTCAAAAAATCACAACAGCAATGTTTTATGTTGGTATCTCTCCAGTGTTCAGGAAAAAATATCCGATTTTAAAAAATTATTAAACTTGAGAGCATTTTTATTCCCACTCTTTATGTTCGTGACCTCTCTGAGGCGCATATGAGATTTAAATTTTCTTTAAAACTCGAGTTTCCTATTTTATATAAAATTCATGCATTAAAGGGATTATATTAAATAATGACAAGTCAAAACTGAAGAAACCAAAACCAAGTTAGGACATGGCTAGAAAGGTACCGATTTCAAGCATTGCAGGCAGGTTTATGCCTCTTTGTGTGTAACCAACTCTCGAAGCCAACCCTTGAATCTTTAGACTCTATAGACCATGAAATCAATGTCTCGAGTTTTCTAACTCGAAATATTGATTTCAATAGGCGTCTGAGCATGCGTAGCCCAAATGATCGACGCCAACTCCAATTGTTGGTCACTTCATGGTGGCCACCCAAGACTAGTTGGATGAACGATCTGTTTGACAGTCTTTTTTCAGGGTCAAGAGTCTAGAATCCATACTTTTTTGTTACCATTATGTCAAAAAAAAGAAGCGAGGTCATGCTCGAGAAGACTTTTCCTCATCGAGAAATACTATTAAGTTGTGCATGCTTCCTTCGTGGGAGGCATGCTGCCAACAATTTGGTGATCTACTAGGGACAAATTTAGAGAGTTAAGCTTATGACTAGCCGTGTCCTTCGGTTTCTTCAATTTCAGTCATTATTTAACCATAATTCCATTCCATTTTTGTCTATTAATCTTTTATTTGCTATGATTTTTGCCACGAGATCAATCAAGATTCCTTCATTCTTGAATAGATGTTAATTTAATAAATATGGTTATGTGAGGGTAAACAAAAGGTTTGATTATGTAGACATCTCATTTTGTCTGGGCCAGAATTTAGTGACCTGAGGAAATAAAAGGAGGCGATGATCACCGAGCATCATATTATGGGGAGGCTACCTGAGTCATCTTCATAGGTATGTGAGCTAATTAGAGGAGCCTAAGGTATATGTAAGTCATGTTAAGTGCATTAGTATTGACACAAGGCTTTTATGTTGTCAAAAATTTGAATTTTCATGTTTAGTATCGATACATCAAGGAAATTTTGCCTAGCTCGAACCGTTTTTAGCTTTTGCCAATGGACTTAAAACTCAAATTCAATGGGATTTTCATGTCATAAAACAACAAAAATCATACCAAACTCGGATATTTAAGTTGCTAATCAGATTAAAACATTTTTTTGTATTTTGGCCAAAATTTAAATCAAATAAGAACATTCACATTAATTGACATTAACCCATGGAAGCAACCATTTCAAGCTATTGGCATCAACCAACCACCCACTCCATCAACTGAATTCATCACCAAATTCTGACCACTTTCCCCCCAATCACTTCAGCAACCAATAACCATAATTATGGTTTGAAGAAAAGGCCAAAATGCCCTAATTTTTGGCTAAAAAATGTTGCCTATAAAAGGCACAATCATATCACATCTTGGGGCTTCTTTTTCAGCAACTTTCAACCTCCCAAAATACTCTTCCACCTAAACAAAACAAAATCCCGTAGCTCCCTATCAACCCTTAGGAAATAGCCCCAAACACTTAGCTTCCTATAACTACATACCTCAAAATTGCCTCCCCTCATACTAAAACTAGCTAGCTTCATTCTTATTTCATTTTTTACTAGTTTATAGCCTAGGAAGGGAAGAAATCACACTTACATTGACAAATTCAGCAAGCAAAATAGATCTTGCTACTTTTTTGGTATATTTTCTTAACCTTGCACTTTTATTTTTTGTTTTTGACATCTTCTACATTTTAGTGAACCCATCATGTTTTCATAACCATTTTAGGACCTTTCATGCATTTTGTGACTTTGCTTCTGGTAGACTTTAGGATTGTGATGCTATAAGTTTGCCACGTTGCTCTAAAGTGCCACGTTACACTTTCATTATTTGCATAACTAATTTTCATGCATTTCTTTGTCATGATTTCATATTTTAATCATGCATAAACTTAAGCCTAACATGTTCTAATTATATACATACATTTCACATCATTTCGCCAAATCTCATGAGCATAATGTAGCATTGAAATTTTTGCACACACATGTTTTGCTATTAGATTGCATTTTGGCACCATATCATGCTTTCATGACACCACTTTTCATTCACACTTGTTGGTCATAGGCATTCTTAGAAATTTGCATATTCTTCATGATTTCTTTGTTTGAATGCGTGCTTGATAGTTGGTTTAAAATTTGATTTTGCAAACCCCCCCAAGGAAGTTCATGGTGCCTCTAGCAAATAGAGATCACTATGGGCTCAAGATTTTTATCATCAATTATCACATCTTGGGGGTAAATTAAATTAAAAGTTTGTGTCCATGGTGAAACATATATGTACATTCTAATTTCCACAATAAAAAATTTTCTTTTTAAGTTTGCTTAAGCCTTGGTTTTAGCTAAAAAACATTATAGTGGTGTTAGGGCTAATAGGCTATCCCCTTTTCCCAAATTACACTGGAAGGGCATGGATGAGCTTAAGAAACCCATAGCATATTTCTTTGTTGATATGGACGTTCTGATGTCTGTGATTTGTGTTTCAAAGTCAAAAACCAAAAAACCACTCAACCTTCCCCTGTTTTGCATTAGTAGTACTGCAACCTAATTTTGAAAAATCATTTTAAAAATGTAAACGAATCTTTTGGGATCTTACAATATTTTCCTTGAAAGTACACTGAACCAGCTTTCCAACAGCACTTTATTCATCCCCGGATCATCCTCGATCGAGGATTTATGATTTTTTAAATTCTAGCTGCCTAAAATCTTAGGGGTTAGCGAACATTAATTCATTTGGGTCAATATGGCCCCTCAAACGATTTTTCAAGATTTTGCAAGTATTTTTACTAAATAGTTTAGGAAGATCTCTTTCCAGAATAGTATGGCTTGCAATTTAATAATTTCAAATGAGTTTAAAATGATTTTTCAAAATTTGCTATACCAACTCCCCTGCATGCTCTACCTGTGCTAAAATGGAACTGACTTCAAGATTTAATTCCACCTAAAAAGAGATTTTTTTAGGATTTTTGAAATATTTTTATTTCAATCCTTATTGAGTTACCTATCCAATGGTACCTCACCTGTTCCCAGAGGCCTTCGGATGAACCTATAATAAATTCAAGAATGGGGATAGCATGATGTTGTCCTCTATTTTATGATAAAAAAATTTGTCATAATTGTCCTGAATCACTTCCCTTGAGACATTCAAACACCTCCAAGTACCACCAAACTTTATATCTTGAGTCATTATACTTGGACCAAGGCTAAAAAAAAACACTTAATTAAAATTTCTTCTTTTAATTTCAGAATTTTTTCTACAAACATAAAAAGTTTCATCATTGGGGATACTCCAACCTCACATATCCAAAGGGATACTCTAACCCCGCTCTTCTTGTCTAC
>JBBYHM010000003.1:9155475-9173532 GCA_038381775.1 Adansonia rubrostipa | reverse complement strand
CAAACATAGAAGATACTCCCACTCAAATTGAACCCTTTCCAACATAAACCCATGATGGGTAAGGATTAGGGTAGCTCATTAGTTCTTTTCAGACTTAGGGAGCAATTTGAGAACCTATTTAGATGTTTAATCTAAACTTCATGTAATGAATAGTAAAGACCTTACCTAGTTAAAGCCATACTTGGTTCTAAAGGATATCAAATTAGGTACACATGGGGGAATGCTTCTAACACTTTATTCTTATAATTTGATTTTCTTGATATTGATACATGTCTGTTATGTTATTATGTTATATTATGAAGGATGCTTCTTAATTTTTAGTATGATATCCATATTCCATGGAACCTTGTAAATTTATTCATGGATTTACAAAGTTCACATTCTTATATGTTCATTAATTCATAATTTTTGTAGTGTACTAATCTATTTCATTTATTGCATTTTAAGGATTAAGACATGGGTAATGATTTAGAGGCAAGGGTCCATATATTGGGGTTCATCTAAGAAGAGTTTGATCATGAAGTTTGTGGAATAGAAAATCTGCTCCATAAACTGATAAAAATATTTGAGGGTTTATATAGGATAAAAGAAAAGAAGAAAAAAGAAAAACAACACATTATTAGAAGTATTAGAATACAAAGGCTATGAAATGATTTTGAGGATAATTTTTTTGTGCTACTTGCCAAATTTTGTAAATATAAAGGTTAAAAAATGATTGAAAAAATGAATTTTTAAGGTTAGCAAAAATCCCTTAGAAACACTAACATGGTTAGGAAAATGTATTGCTTGCAAGATCAATTCTTTTTGTTACTTTGCTTTTGAATCGTGTAAATATGGCTATGTATGCCCACAATCAATGGATAAGTTAGAGAATTTTGGTGAATGAAAAATGTTGTTGAATCATGACTTAAATTCCTCAGATTCCTGCCTCTACAACAATCTTTATGTCTGATTCTTAGTCAATTCTCTAACATCCAATCTATTTCATTACTCAATTATTTATTTACTCATTCATTCATACATTTGTTTATTTATTATTTCATTTATTTATGTAATTTTTCCATTCATTTACAATCATACTAAGATGCCAATAAAGATTAATGTTGTTGAGATACATACATATTCAGGCAAATTGATTTAAGTTTCTTTCTATGTATATTAAGGTAAAATAAAATGAACCATTAAATCGATGATATATAAAGGAGCCAGTTTCCCACTAGCCAGAACGTATTACCAATCTGCAAGGGATCCGGGGAAGTGCAAGCTAAAAGGCAACCACTTTATTATGTTCAGTATATGGAAGCTAGTCCCATAATGCACATCCATGCTGACCGAGGGGCAACAACTAACACATATGGGATGAGAAAGTAATTATATCACAGTTGGCAGGACCATAAGAAGTCTAGAAAATAAGAAAATCTATCAAAAAGTGTCCTCAACCCAAGCCTTTTATTATTCAGCGAACTCAATAGAATCATATGATCTCTGCCATTCCAAGAAAACCTATAAAATTCCCTACCCAAGGTGGTTTAATTCAAGCATTAGGGTGCAACACTTTTTGTCTAAGGATTCCATTAACCAATACATGTTGTTCAATGTGAAGATAATTTGGAGTATCAGCATGGTCAGGACGTTAATCTAGTAAAATTTAGAGTTGGTGGATGCTTATCAACCATGATTGGTCTAAGGGTCATCGATGTTGTAGTAGTATGCCAACCAGGGGCAATTTCTATCTTGACTTATTCTGTACAGTTCTTTTTGGAAACTATGAACTATAAAATGAATTTTGATTTGTAAATGGTATATATATGTTGTTATCGACCATGAATTTTGTTAATAATGATCTCCAATATCTTGGATAATGAAAACTTTTGAAAAATTTTTCTTTGGTAGAACATCACCATTAAATTGAACTCTCTCAGAAAGGTCAGTTACCTCTACATATGCAATAAATAAAATTTATTTTACTTTATGAGTTTTGCATTTTTTTACATGTAATAGTTTTTCTCGATAAGGGTTTTTCGTAAATTTTTAAGAGTTTAGTGTTTTAATTTTTTTAAATAAAAATTGTTTTTATTATTATGATACATTAAATTGATCACATGGAATTTTATTTCAAACACATAATTTTTAATTTTTGCAATTTAGTCATCCTAATTAATTTTTATGATTTAATTTTGCATATTAACAGAAATAACGTATAAAATGCTCTAGAAATCAATGATGTCATGCATGAAATCACTCATAATAAGAAAAAATAATAAATTTAAATAAAATCAATTTGCCAAAAATCAAATCAAATTTAATAAATAAATAATGAAATAAAAAAATTATAGAATTTGGTGGAAGCTCCACCACCTTACTGTCCATCAACTCCTATAAATAGGAGTCTGATTCTTTCATTTCAATTTTTTAGGCCTAAAGAGCAAAAAAGGGAAAAAATAAAAACAAAAAACACTAAAATACATAGATTTTTAAGCTTTTCTAAGCTAAAATTCTTGTAAAATTCTTAATTTTTATTTATGTTTTGTTTGAATCTTTTGTTAATGAGCCTAATGAATACTTGAGCTCATGAAATTTGGTTCATGTTGAAAAGCCAAGTATGATGGCTATGATTAAAGTTTTTTATTTTTGTTGTTAGAAGTAGTTTGATTTTCTTTGAGATTATTTGTGTTCGTTGATGTGTATATTGTTATTTTCTCGAATTCATGTTTATATAATTTTCCTTAATATTTTCATGTTGTTTTATATTGATTTGTTCATTATTTTTATATTTCCATACTTATTCATGCTTGTTAAAAATTACAATATATATATATGTTAATATTTATGAAAATATGCGATGAAGAAAATTATTTCTTGCTGAAATACCATGCTGGCAGAATTGTTTAGGGCTAATTTTGTGATGTTTTAATTTTATTTAGCTTATTTTGTAAACATTAGAAAGTTCTAGGACTAAAATGAAAATTACATAAGTTTTTTTGTACCATTTTTGGGTTGGCCAAGAGTTTCATAGGCTGTTTGGAAATTGATTTTGTGTGTTTTTGAACATTTTTAGGTGTTTTAACATTTTTGGTGTCATTTTACAATTTTAAGAAAGTTTAGGGACTAAATTGCAAAATACGTAAAAATGTGCTTTATGGCCAAAGATGCTTGGCTGAACCCTAGTGTATATTTTTGCCATGACTTTTGTGTTAATTTTCACTTGATTTAACGAATTTTGGTGAGATTTTGTAGTTTTTCAAGGACTTAAATGCAAATATTAGAAAAGTTTAAGACTATTTTGCAAAATGTTGAAAAATTTTGTTTCAAGGCCAAGATGTTCGGCTGAATCCTTATGAATATATTTCCTATGTTTTTCATGTTTATTTTCACATGTTTGGTGATTAGTTTGTAGTGTTTTTTTATGTAGGGACCTAAATGCGAAATTAGAAAGTTTAAGGAATACATAGCCAATTTTAATATTTATGGGTAACGTGGTTATTTTTATCACATTTAAATGTTTATTATTCCTATGGTCTTCCGTAGGGATATAAAAATTTTCAAAACCTTTCATATTCTCTCAGCTTTTCGTAGGATACGAAATGTAATTTTTAAAAGTTTAGGAGCTTAATTGCAAATTTTGCATTTTAAGTCAATTTTGACTTGTTAATTTTGACCTTTAGGGTAAAAAACCATTTTATCATCATCAATTTATTATCTTTTAGGGTTATTGAGATACTTTCATGTCGAAGGTATACCTAAAGGCATTTTGGTAATTTTTCTCATTAAGATGCTTTTATGCCAAAGGTGAATTTATAGGATTGGTTCAGCCTTTTAAGGTTCATTAGGGTTACCAGGATACTTTCAAGTTGAAGGTATACCCGAGGGGCATTTTGGCAATTTTATTTTGAACCGAGTCTTAGATAGTAACCGTGATGCTTTTATGCCAAAGGTGCATATTTATGATAGTTTCGTTTCTCGTCATCAAAGGTGCATATTTATGATAGTTTTATTTCTCATCATCATTTTCGTGTCCTTCAGGGTTATTGGGATACTTTCACATCGAAGGCAAACCTTGGGGGCATTCTGGTAATTTTTCTCATCGAGATGCTTTTACACCAAAGGTGAATATTTAGGATTGGTTTAGCCTTTTAAGATCATTTTAATGTCCATTAGGGTATCGAGATACTTTCATGTCGAAGGTATACCGTAAAGGCATTATGGTAATTTTCCTCGAGCCATCTTAAATAAGCACTAAGCTGCTTTTAGGCCAAAGGTGCATATTTGGGCTGGGTTCAAAATTTCATAATCATTTTCGAGTCGTTAGGATAATCGAGATACTTTTTATGTCAAATGTATACCTAGAAGGCATTTTTGTAATTTCATATTAGAACTAGTTCTTATGTGTCTATTAGGATATTTTTCATGTCAATGGAATACTTTCACGTCGAAAGTACATATTAGGAATAGGTTTGTCATATTAGACCATTTTTAGGTCCTAGGCTTAATATTTTTCATAAAATTGAATATACTTTTTTAAAATTAAGGTAATGTCTCCTACTTAAATTAATACATGAAATTCCTACCAGAATATGCGAGGGATTTTACAGATTATTTTAATAATGAGGCACCTTTTTCAAAACGAAAATTAGGATTTTTTTATTTTTGTAGAAATAAAACCTTTCGTGCTTTACAAGTTCTCCAACAGAGTATGATACAGAATGATAAGTTCTTTGTGTTGTCTTGGTTCTCCAAGAGGGTATGGAAGATATTTTGATTTTCAAAAAAATTAAAACTCGATTTTCTCATCCTAAATAATAAATTTGTTTAATAAAATATTATGGAAATTATGATTAAATACCAAAAATTGAAACTAAATAAAAATTAAAATTTATGTCAACTTGGGATTAATAAGTTACCGATCACTAGCCATCACAAGAAGGTCTATCCTTACTTGTGATTGTAACCGAGTCTCGGACCATTTCAAGCGATCTCTGGTGTGAGTGTAGACCTCGAAATTTGTTTTTATGGGTTTCATAATCTTTCAAATATAAACTTTGATAGGTGTCCAATCTCATCTAGCCTAAATAAGATTTGCGACGACTCCAGAAAAATGGTTGTTTCATAATGACTATTTAGAGTTAAGTAAGGTGAACAATTGATCTCGACAACTCAATCTCCATACATAAAAAATGAATAATATGATAATAAAGATATGGTTCCTAAATTGTAGTAAAAATAATGATATATAGACATATATAAAAACAAGGGATACATTTGCCATTTTAAGTCAAGCGGGTCAAGATTTGTATCCGGCCACATTGTGATAGAGAGCCTACTCAATTAACTGCTACTGTCAACTTGTCAGTAGTTCGCCATTTAACCTATAGCCATAGATGTTACGGTCCTCCTACTCAAGAGAATTAGAAGATCGACATCATTCTAATTTCCAACACCCCTCAGGTCAAGACGAAGGACTCAAAATCTTAAAAGATTAAAGAGGTAGTAAATGAGAAAGAGGCCACTGAGTTCTTGAAATTTATCAACCACATGAATATAGCATTGTTGATCAGTTGAACAGAAAACCAGCTAAGATCTCTACATTGTCCTTACTCTTTAACTCAAAAGTTTATCAAAATGCATTATTAAAAGTGTTAAATAAGGTGTATGTGCCACATGATATTTTAGTAAGCAAATTGGATTGCCTAGTTAACAGTATCACAATTGATAACTATATCTCGTTCATTGATGATGAGATCCCTCTCAGTGGTAGGGGTAGCTACAAAGCCCTACATATAACTACCCATTACAAAGGTCGCATCTTACCAAAAGTTGTCATAGACAATGGTTTTTCCCTCAATGTCATGCCCTCAGCTAACTTAAACAGGCTTCCTATTGATGCTTCCCAAATCAAGCATAGCCATATGATGGTGTGAGCATTTGATGGGACTTGCCATGGAATCATAGAAAACATCATATTCCACTTCAGATAGGCGCATGCACTTACGAGATTGATTTTCAAGTAATAGACATCCCCCTATCCTACAATTGCTTGCTTGGGAGGCCACAGATACATTCAGCCAGGGCAGTACCCTTGTCTTTGCATCAAAAGCTAAAATTTGTAATAGAAGACAAAGTGGTTAGTGTTGGAGCTAAAGAAAAGATGATCGCTACTACTTTTATTGATGCAATCTATATCGAACCAAATGAGGATGCACTAAGTTATCCTTCCAGTAGTTTGAGTTTGTCAACGCTACATTCATAGGAGAAGGCCTATTAATATTTAAGCCTCGATTATCGATGAATACCTATATGGGTCTGAAGTTGACTGTTGGCAAAGGTTACCAAGTTAGAAAAAGGCTTGGTAAGAATTTGCAAGGAATGGCTATAGCTTCCAATGTCATTAACCATGTCAACAAGAAGGGCTTAGGATTTAAATACAACATATAGTATAAGAAATAGCAACTTAAGAAGGCTAGAGATTAGAGGATAGCCCATCTATTAGGTCAAGCATTAGGATATAACCAATGATATTCCCACTGATCTATGAAACTTTTTGCTTGGCAGGATGCACGGATCCTGGTTAATTAGAAGAAAAAAGCCACTAATGTCTTGGTCATTTTGAATTAGGCCTTCTGTAACCTTTATATCTATAACATTGATGATCAATCGAGGTACTTAAAGTAGAGCAATGAAAATACCCTCATTCACCAGAGTCTATTCTTGACAGAGAGGTCGTGTCGAAAAGCTTTGTGCTTTTTAAGTCTATTTCCATGTAATGTCAAGAATTAAAAAAAAAACCTAATTGCTTATGCCTAATAGCTTATAAGGATCTTGTAATGGGTATTTTTCATCGGATATTATCAATAAAATAGACTTTTGCATAAAGCATTTCATCTTGTTTGGCCATTTATATTTTCTATCCTTGCTCTAATTCTTTGTCTATATATAATGTAGACACCTCATTTTGTCCAGGCTAGTTTATAGCATCATAGGAGTTAGATAAAAGATGATAAAATCAGAAAATAGAAATAAAATTGGGGGATGACTACCGCGTGCCATGTTGCCAGGCACTATTAAACGATACAACGATAAGCAAAAATTTTTTTTAGGAAGGTCTAAATGCCTATGGGTCATATTAAAGAAAAATATAAAAATTAGGCATCAAAGACCATTTTTCATGGTGTCACCAGGGTCATCCAAATGAATACACAAATCAATTTCTCATTGTTTGTGACCAAGTTAAAGTAACTGGAGAAGCCTCGGGTATGTGTAAGTTATATTGGTGCATGAGTATTGATACGAGGCCTTTTTGATGGGAAAAACTTGAATTTTCACATGTAGTATAAACACAAAAGTGTTTGATATAGATACCCAAGGTGTCATATTGATACCTGGCATGTTTGTATTAATACAACCTTGATGGTAGCTAAAGTTATGCTTTTTGGCGAAATGTATCGATATGCAAGCATAAGTATCGATACAAGTCTAAGGAGTATCGATACAGTCCTCTAAGTCTCGAGACTGGAAGTAATTTTTGCTCTTAGTATCGATACACCCCTCTTTGTATCGATATTCAAGGGTAAAAATTACCCTGTTTATCGATACAACATGTTTTGTATCAATATAGTAAGGCATTTTGCCTTGCTTAGACCATTTTTCAATCTTCAAAAATCTGATTCAAACATGTTTTTGGCACCAATAAATCATCATAAAATATTGCAAACCTTGGTTTTGGGCCTACGATCAGATTTAAACAAATTTTAGAGCCTAAACAACCAATGACAAAGGTCACTTTCACATATGGTTGTAGGAGGGCGGCAGGCATATCATCAACTGGGAGGCTGTTACAGCCTTTCTGCTCTCTTTCTCAGCATGAGAAAACCAATAAGAAGAAAACCAACTAAACATGGTAACTAAAGATGTTCCCTGGTCCAAGGGAGAAAAATAAAAATTGCCCTTGTCTTGTCTCCTAAAGGCGTTAACTGAGCATTAGATTAAAAGAAGAGACTTTTAACTATTTGAGGGGGACTCTTTCCCATCTAAAAAAAAAAAACTCTCTTAGCTATCAAAAAAATTCTCAGCTATCAAAAAAGCTCTCCAGCAATCTTGGAAAACTCTTCATCCATCCCCATAAATCCTTAATCAACTCTAGCTCTAATAACTCACCAGAACACTATTCCATTACCTTTCACCCTTAACCAACCTTCACCCGTAGCTCCCTAGAACCACCACCAAAACACCTTAAAAAACTCAACCTTTCACCCACTTTCATCCTTAAAACACCCTATTAACAACCATGTTACTAGAAAGCTTCTTCCTTTCACCCTTTTCTTGCTAAATAATAGCAAAAAGAGGGAAGGAATTGAGCTTAAAGTTACTACTTTAAAGAAGGAAGAAACTTCAAGGATTTGCTAGTATATTTTTTTACTTGATTCATGTTTTTTTTGTTTTGATCATTCATTTCATTTTAGAGAGCCCTTCATGCTACCATAACCCTCTTAACACTCTCACACATCTTTGTTGCCTTGGTTATGGTAGTCCTAGGATCTTGATGACCTTCTTAACACCTTGATGTTGTTAGATATATGAACTTACCATGCTTGATTTTCATCATCATACTGCCTCTTTTCATGCACCTTTTGCCATGTTCCTTCCATATTCACATATCCATTTTATATTTAAATGGTCACCTTAATGTGTCTTAAGTATGTTCAAATATTTTTCTTGTGTTTTAAGGAGGCTTATGAAATAAAAATGCTATCTTGACAACTCCAACATCCACTTGTTTGTATAAACATGTTTATATGATCTCCATGCACCTTTTTTGTCATCTTTTTGTATCTAGTCACCCATTTCCATGTTAAAATGTCATCTTTGCATGCTTGCATGTTTAATCTATGTTTAAATTTTTATGTGTTGTATTTTGTTCATGATATCTCCATTAAAAGGCTTGCTTGTTTCTTACAAACTGATTTTTAGAAACATCCTTAAGTTAAGTTCATGTTACCTTCAATAGATGAAAAGTAGCATGGACTTAATGTTTTCATCAAATTGGTCTCCAAATTTTAGGGGAAAATCAACATTTTAGTTCTGGATTCATGGTGAAATAAGTTCATTTTTCAAAAAAAATGGGAAATCCCTTTTAGTATTAATCTTTGATCCTGAGTCTCGTGTTCCTTTTTGTGACATGGTCAAGAGTTGTTCCATTATCCCAAACTACTCCAGGATTGTGGAATGAACTTGTGAAGCACGTGTTACTTTCTGTCGTGGACGTTCGGACAGCCAAAACCCAAGTTTATCTTTGAAAAAACTGGAATATTGAATAATCTACTCTGGTAGCATTATAGTCCAAACTTGAAAAATCATTGTCAAACCATAAAATTTTCCTTTGATTTTTCTAATAATTTCCCTTTAAAGGGCATTGAAATACCTTTCTAACGGTGTCTTATTTACCCTTGGATCATCACGGATGAGGGAGTTATGATTTTTTGAACCTTTGCTATCTGAAACCCCTTGAATCACATGCAACATTCTGTTTGGGCCATTTCCGCTGATCAAATGATTTTTATGAAATTTCCACATATTTTTCTTAAAATTTCACAAAATTCCCTTTCTGGTATTATCTACAATCCAACGATCTCGCATAAGCTTAGAATGATTTTTTGAAATCCATTATGCCCTTTTAATTGAACATGCTACCAATGCTAAGATGAACCTAACTTTGAAAATTAATTGCAGCTAGAGAGTGATTTTTTACAATTTTTTAACTATTTTTATATTAAACCTTGTTGAGGTACCTTTCCAACAGTACCTCATTTACCCTCTAAAGTCTTCAGATACGTCAAAAAAATCCAAAAATGGAGATGATAGGATGTTATCCCCTATTTTCAATCTAATTCTTGAATCTTCTTTTATCCAGATGTTTGGATGTCTCGAAATGTACCCATTTAGTCTCCCTCACAACATTAAACCCTTTTGACTCAGATCAAGATTAAAATACAGAAAATAGGATTTCATATTAAAATTTTCGCTAGTGGAGATACTCTAACTCCACACTCAAAGAGGATACTTTAACCCTATTTTTTAATTTAAATTTTCTCCTTGTTCCTAAATGTTTTCCTAACTTTGGGGATACTCCAACCCCACCACTCAAAGGGAATACGCCAACCCTGTTTTTTCTTTAAAACTTAAAATTTTCACTTTAGTCTTAACTATTTTCATAGCTCTATTTTGGGGGATACTCTAACCCCACCTCACTGAAGGAATACTCCAATCCTGCTTTTACCTCAAAAACTTAAAATTGTATCTCTTTTAGATGCCTCAAACTATTTTGATAAAAATAATCTTTGTTCTTTAAATTACCACTAAATCTAGACCGATCTCTAAAATTGTCATCTCAATTGCTATTTAATAATCGAAGGCAATTATGAGAAATATTTTGGTCGCCCCTACCCTTTTTACGTTCTTTTGTTTATGATTGCTTGTTTATGATATTATTATATTTCTCATTTTTCACCTTATTAACTTGTTTCCTTTTGCAGTGATTATTATGCATCCATATTTTCCCATAAAATTTATAAGGTGATGGTTTTGTGTTGGTATCTCTCTAGTGCCTAATACAAAACATCTAATTTTTAAAAATCCATTCCAGACATCGTTTTCACAAAAATCCCTATGTTTCTCACATCTCTGAGGTGCATAGGTGATCCAATTTTCTTTAAAAAACATGAATTTCCATTTTCCAAAACTTCATACATTACAGAGAATTATATCTAAATAAAGACCAAATGAAACCAATTTAACCGAGACCAAAGTGAGACATAGTTAGTAGGTATTGATTTTGGTTGTCGTAGGGATGCTCATCCTTCCCTGCGCGTAACCAACTCTCGAGCCCAACCAATGAACCTTTAGACTTCGTAGACCTCGAAATCAGTGTTTAGAGTTTTGTAACTAGTAATATTGTTTTCAATAGGCATCCGATCTTGCCTAGCCTAAAATGATTGGTGGTGACTCTAAGTTTATGGCTACTTCATGGTGACCATCTGAGACTAGCTGGATGAGCAACTCATCCAACGGTCTTTATCCCTTTCATATTATCATGCCTAATCTAAATCCCAATCAAGGGATAGCTCAAAGGCTCAACCATAACTAACCATTATTTATTTTTAAGTTAAGCATGCTATGCCCTTTGGGTCATCCAATGTTTCAAAGGCCGACCACGTGGTGGCATATAGTTTTGACTATATTGTTTATTTCCTTACCCTTTCAGGTGCTCTGATAAAATGACATGGACGTTTTAGATGAGCTCCTAGAGATTGATTTTGAACAACCAATTTGCACTGGTGAAGTTAATTTCAATGAAGATTTTGAGGAGAACTTTATGCCATCAGATCTATTACGATTAGTCAAGCATGAAAAAAAATAGATTTTGCCCTATGAGGAACCAATTAAAGTCATAAATTTAAAGACTGAAGAAGATCTAAAAGAGGTCGAAATTGAAACTTTCATAAAACCCTCCACCAGAACCAAACTGATAAACCTACTCTAAGAGTACTAGGATGTATTTGCTTGGTCATAGCGAGACATGCTTGGATTAGATACCAACATTGCGGTCCATAAGCTTCCCCTCAAACCTGAATGCAAACCAATTCAGCAAAACTTAAGTAGGTTGAAACCAAATATACTCATTAAGATCAAGGAAGAAGTCTAGAAACAATTTAAGGTAGGATTCTTTGCTATAGCAAAATATCCAGAATGGAGTGCCAATATTATCTCGGCCCTCAAGACAGATGGTAAAGTATGAATATGTGTTGATTATTAAGACCTAACTCAATCTAGTTTGAAAGATAATTTCCCACTACCTCATATCGATACTTTGGTCGATAATACAACCTAGAACTTTTTGTTCTCCTTTATGGACGGGTTTTCAAGTTATAATCAAATTAAAATGGGACTCGATGATATGGAGAAAACGACTTTCGCAACCATGTGGGGCATATTTTGTTATAAAGTCACACTTTTCGGGCTAAAAAATACAGGGATAACTTATCAAAGAGCCATGGTGACACCATTGCATAACTTAATGCACAAAGAGATTGAAGTCTATATGGTTGATAGGATCACCAAGTCAACAAAAGAAGATGAACATGTCACAAATCTTTCAAAGCTCTTCAAATGGTTGCAAAAATTTTGGCTAAAGTTGAACCCTCCAAATGTACTTTTGGTGTCACCTCAGGCAAGCTACTACGCTTCGTTATCAACAAAAAAGGAATTAAAGTTGGCCTAGACAAAGTTAGAGCTATCCAGAACATGCCATTGCCTCAAACCCAAAAAAAAGTGAAAAGCTTCTTAGGAAGACTAAACTATATCTTTAGATTCATATCCTAACTCACCGATAAATGTGACCTTATCTTTTGGCTTCTTTACAAACAGAATTCTGGGGAATGGAATAAGGAATGTTAAGAAGCTTTTGACAATGTTAAACACTATCTGTCGAACCTACCAGTGTTAGTATCATCAATTCTTGATCTACCTTTAATCCATTACTTGGTGGTTTTCAACAACTCTATGGGTATGTACTTGGGTAGCATGATGATTCAGGAAAGAAAAAGCAAGCAATTTACTACTTTAGCAAAAAATTTACGGAGTGTGAAAATAACTATTCTGTAGTTAAGAAATTGTGTTATGCTTTGGTTTGGATAACCAAGAGACTTAAGCAATACATGTTATACCACACCGCATGGTTAATTGCGAGACTCAACCCTATCAAGTATTTGTGCAAAGCCTCTACATTGTCAGGAAGATTAGCTAGATGGTCGGTCTTGTTCTCCAAATATGACATTGTCTATGTCAACCAAAAGGCCATCAAGGGTAGCAAAATAGTCAATTTTTTAGTGAACTGGGCAACAGGTAACTATGAACATTTAAACTTTGATTTCCTAGATGAAGATCTATATGCATCACTAAAGGGGAAAATATCAATAGTCATGATCAATCATGGGAAATGTATTTTGATGGAGCATCAAATGCTTTGGGGCATGAAATTGGGGTAATATTGATTTCACCCGATTGAAATCACTATTCTTTTACAGCCACGTTGAACTTTGATTGCACCAATAATATACCATATGGAGCCTGTGTAATAAGGCTTCAAGCAGCTATCGGGAGAAATGTCAAGACTTTGTGAGGTTTTGGTGACTCAGCCCTAGTCATCTATCAACTAAAAAGAAAGTGCAAAATGTGCGATGCTAAATTGATTTATTATAGGAAACTGATTTTAGAACTCAAAAAAATTGATGATATAGCTTTCAGTACTTACCTCGAGAAAAAAAAACCAAATAGCTGGCACCTTGCCATATTGTCATCCATGTTTAAAGTTAATCGAGAATCAGATGACATTCATATTCAAATGTGCATTTATATGACTCCATCATATTGTCAGAATGTTGAAAAAGTAAAGGACAGCCTACCATGGTATCATGACATCTTTCTATATATTAAGGACCAACAATACCCTGAGCATGCCACAGAAAATGACAACAGGACAATTAGGAGAATAGCTATGAGATTCATTCTAGATGAGTACATCTTATACAAGAAGAGTCAAGATTAAGTGTGCTCAGATGCGCCAATGCTCCTGAAGCTAAAAAGATCCTAAAAGAAGTTCATGAAGGGAACTGTGGCATGCATGCTAATTGACACCGGATGGCCAAATAAGTCATGAGATCAAGTTAATACTGGCTAACTCTAAAAAAAAACTATATCAACTATGCCCAAAAATGTCACAGGTGTTAGATTTATGCAGAGGAGATCAATGTTCTACCCTCACCACTTTATGTCATGATAATTCCATGGCCCTTCTCTATATGTGGCATGAAGATGATTGGGCTTATCACCCCTAAGGCCTCTAATAGACACTAGTTCATCTTAGTGGTGATTGAGTACTTCACTAAATAGGTAGAGGCAGCCTCATACGCCAATGTCACTAGGTTAGTTGTCTACAAGTTTGTAAAAAAGGACATCATCTATCGATATGGGCTTCCTAAACAAATCATCGCGAACAATGTTCATGACTTGAAAAACAACCTGATGCAAGCAATATGTTCCTAATTTAAATTCCAACATCATAACTCAGTGCCATACCGATCAAAAATAAATGGGGCAGCTGAAGCAGCCAATAGGAACATTAAGAACATAGTCGAGAAAATGGTTGATACTTACAGAGATTGGCATGAGAAATTACCTTTTTCCTTCAGGCATATCGAAATTCAATTCGGACATCCACGAGTGCTACCATGTTCTCTCTAGTCTATGGGATGGAAATCGTCCTACCTATCGAAGTTGAGATCCCCTCTCCAAGAGTTTTAATGGAGGCTAAACTCAAAAAAGTTGAATAGGTTAAAGGCAAATATAATCAATTAACCTTATTTAAGAAAAATGAATGAAAGCCATCTGTCATGGCCAAATGTATCACAAGTGCATGATTAGGGCCCATGACAAAAAGATCTACCTTCGTCAATTACATGAAAGAGATCTGGTGCTCAAGAAAATTCTTTTAATCCATAAGGATGCCAAGTGCAAGTGGATCCCAAATTGAGAATTATCATATGTCATGAAACAAGCCTTCTTCAAAGGGGCCTTGATCCTATTGTAAATGAATGGCAATGTCTCGCCCAACCTAGTCAATTTAAACTTTGTCAAGAAATATTATGCCTTAAGGATGAAAACCCAAAAGGGCATCCTTAGTCAAAGAGAAAAACGAAAAAAATAACAAAAAAATTAAAATGAGGTCTTTGATGAAAACCTAAAAGGGCATTTAGGTAACTTACCTGACTTGAGTCAAAAACTTGAAAGGTTGGCTTAAGAAACTTAGCTTTGACTTGACCTAAGCTTTAACCAAGTTAGACTTTAGCTAAATACCTATTAGAAAAGCCTCAGTCAAACCTCACATAGCCATGGCCATATCAAATCAAACTCAACCTTACCTTGACTAAGCCAAGTCAATACTCCAATCAAACCAGATCAAGCCTTAGCGAAATCAGAGTTAAACTTTACTTAAACCTAACTCATTTTTTTAGGGATAAAGAAGTAAACACTTAAGTTGAGAGCATTTACAAAATGGCATAAGGTAATCTTAAGTGTCCTTAGAAGATCAACTCACACCAGACATATAGTTCATTCAAGAAAAAACTCAAGATGTATCGAAAACGTCCATGTCAAGATTGTCAGGGGCATCAATCACCCAAAAGATCACTTTATTGTCATTTTGCCTTTTGTTTGTTAAAATCGAATTGTATTATCTTTTGTCGTGAATGAAATATTACCTTGCTTCTTTTAACCCCTTTTGCTTACATCTGTATTAAATTCTGATTACCATTCAATTGATAATACTTGATAATGGAATAAAATTCACATTAAGATTTCTTGATATTATATTGAAAGGCCGAGAAGAACATAAAGAGCTTTGTTCATGCCTTGAGTGTCAAAATTATGAATTGCCCCTACACCTAATGCCTATATATCACAATCATGTGTTGATTTATCCTCAACTCCTGAGATCATTAGTCTAAGAATACCATTAAAACTTAGTTAAAATCCTATCAAAACCTAAACACTAACCAAGCTAAATAGTCACTCAGCCCACAAACTGACAACAAGATCCAACAACCTTATCAGAAAAGATCATCAAGTACAATGAGTCAAGAAATGTAACCAACCCAATTCTTAGCCTATTAAGAAGAGCTCAGCTAATATATCAAGTTAAGAAAATGATCATCCAAGCATCAAGGGAGTCATGACCACAAGGCCTATTAATGTCTAAATTACAACATCAGAAAAATGGCCACTAATCAAAAAAAATTTTAGTATCTATTCTTTCATTAGACCTTATGCATTGATCATGTAGTCAAACTATCAAGAAACTCAAATACACATCATTATATCATGCATTCATATTGTCATAGCATAATATCACCCTACTAGCATCATGTCAAGCAGTATATGTCGAATCTCGATAAACTTTTTGGTAAGAATCTTTGATATTAAAAATTGGCAAATCAAAATGTTGCTTAAGTGAGACCTTTGTCTTTTTAAAGTTTAACGTTATTGCTTGAATTCTATGACCTGACTTATTAGCATCCTCTATCAAAAACTTTAGTCAAGAACCTCAATCAAGACTCGTTGTTAAAAAATCCTTTTATGAGGTATAATGTCATTGGAATACTATGATTCGGCTCATTGGCATCCTTTGTCAAGAATTTTAGTCAAGAACCTTAGTCAAAACCCTTGTTAAGAATCCTTTTCAAAATCTAATGTCGCTAGAATACTATGATATGGCTTATTGGCATCCTTTGTCAAGAACTTTCATTAAGAACCTCAGTTAAGACACTCTGTTAAGAAATCCTTTGTCAAAAGCCTCAGTTAAGACACTCTGTCAAGAAATTTTTTGTCAAGAACTTTTGTCAAAAACCTCAGTTAAGAAATCCTCTGTCAAGGACTTTTGTTTAGAACCTCAATCAAGACACTCTGTCAAGAAATCTTTTCAAAACACCAACATTGCTCGTTAGGATTTGACATGTTGGCATTTTGTCATTTTAAGTTAAACCTAGGGAGGTCGAGCCTAGGATCATAATCTAGGTCTTTTATCCAAAATTCATAAAAAATTATCAAAAGTCTAGTGTTACTTGCCATGATTAGGCACATTGGCACTCTGTCATTTTAAGTTAAACCTAGGGATAGGTTGATCCTAGGATCACAGTCTAGGTATTCTATCCAAAAGTTTATACTTTACCTTTTGCCAAGAAAATCTTGAAAGTGCTGTCAAAATTGTATTTTATCCTAGCATTAGATTAAATTTAGTCTTTCCAATTCCAAAACATGAGGCAGCATCAAGCATGACCTGAACAAAATGGTGTCTATCAATCTTTGCCTTGTTCTTGATACTCAATAATAGCTAAAGAGGGGTAGCTGTAGACACTAAATTTTGTTCGGGTAGTTTTTAGGAACACGTTATTCGAAATAATTCAATTAATCAAGCCATTTTTTATTTGGGTTTGTTAGATCTGGATTAGTTGGGCTTAATTCATTTTAATTTAGGCTCTTTTGAAAAAAAATAAAATAAAATAAAGTGGCTTGAGTTTTAAACCCAAGCTACCTTTGTGAATAAGTTGCTTTTGACCAACACACCAAACATATGTTTTAGTCATAAAATAAGAAAAGAAAATCAAAAGGAAAAAAAAAACCAAAAAAATAAGGAAGGAATGGCATGGGTTTCAAACTTAGGCCACCTTATAGAGTGGGTCATAAGCCAAGCATGAATTTGTGTCATAAAATGACAAAAACAAATAAAAAGACAAAAAAAAGAGTCCTGGGTTTCGAACCTAGGCCATCTTTAAGAAATGGCTCACTTACAACCTACACACCAAAGCTAAGTTTTTATCATAAAATGACAAAAATAAATGAAAAATAAAAAACAACCAAAAAAAAGAATAACTATGTTTATTTGTAGAATCAACCATGGCAGCTTTTGCCATGAATTTGGTTCCCATACCACTAACCATTTCACCCTTTTTTTTATGCATATAGCCACCAAAAAAGAGAGCTAAAAAGGAAAGATCTAAAAAAATGGGAGCAAAAAATTTTTTCTTCAAGAACATAAAAAAACAAGTTTTCAAAAAAAAATAAAAAAACTCAAAGTGGGGTTTTTCATTTAAAGAGGTTTCGATGTTTATTTTGAGAACCCTAACTATGAAAAAGAAGCTCACATAGAGGAGATGAACATACTAAAGTTTGGGAATGATCCAACAGTGGATGATGGTTAGATTTGATGTAAAACGTTTGTACTTCTCCCATAGATTTAGAAAAATCTAAAACAATTTTGAAAAATCTGACTGAATTTGGAAAGAGGAGGTTAAAAAGAATCTAGAGGTGATGTTTAAAAGCCAACAATCGCTGGTGAACGGTGGCCAACGGTAGTGGCTAGCAGTCG
Organism: Adansonia rubrostipa; assembly: GCA_038381775.1. Classification (NCBI taxonomy): domain Eukaryota; kingdom Viridiplantae; phylum Streptophyta; class Magnoliopsida; order Malvales; family Malvaceae; genus Adansonia; species Adansonia rubrostipa. The sequence continues at coordinate 9,155,561 of JBBYHM010000003.1, read as the reverse complement.
ATGGGTTGTCGATCATCAATTTTTGGAATTTTTTTTGTGTTTTAGTCTTTGGGTGAGGAAAAAAAGTAGAAAGAAAGAAAAAAAAA
>JBBYHM010000003.1:9143424-9155375 GCA_038381775.1 Adansonia rubrostipa | reverse complement strand
AAAAAAAAGAAAAAGAAAGAAGAAGAAAAAAAGCAAAAAAATAAAGATTGAGTGGTTGGGGTTTGAAATCTAGGCCATCTATATGGGGGAAAACAATTAGCCACAAAGTCTAACCCAATCTTCAGGCATCAAATGTCAAAAAAAATATTTAAAATTGGTGTTGGGATGTAGGTTGACATTTTTATGTTTGAGGTTGCATTTTATCGTTATGAAATGCTTGTTTAGATGTCTCTTGATGATATTTGTTCGATGCCTTTGATTTTTAATGTTATTGATTTATTTTTTAGTTTTTATCATTCTTGTTTGATGTGCTAATGTATGTGTATATATATATATATTTGAAAAAAACACCCTTAAGTTAGATTAAGATTAACCCAAATAATAGGATTAATCTTGGTGTATTATTTTTTTTCAAATTGACACTTCAATCATGGGGTAATGTTAAGCTATTTATGTTGGGATTCAACGTTAAAAGAGGCTAGATATTCTTGTTTGTTTTAAATAAAATGTCCTTTTTTAGTGTCCAAACTTTTTTACGCCTTGATTTTTGCTTAGAGTCCTTATGTTAGTGTCATGGTCAAGGAGCTGTTTGATCATCCCAAACTACTCCGAGATTGTGTACATGAGCTCGTGAAGCCCATGTCACTCATTGATTTTTGCCATAGACATTTGGATGCCCATGGCTCGAATTTAGCCTGAAGAAATCCAAAAAAACCAAAAATTTCCCTTATTTTATACTAATAGCACTATAATCATAACTTGAAAAATTATTTTTGAACCATAAATAATTTTTCACAATTTTTTTGACATTTTTCCCTTTGATGGCATTAAATCACCTTTCTAACAGGATCTTGAGGATGTAAGCTAGACAGAGTATTTTTCTAGTTTATTGTGCAAAAAAAAAGTAAAACTTTCTAGCTTTTATTTTCAGAAAAGCAAACAGTGTCTTGTTTGCCCTCAGATCACTTCGGATAAAAGAGTTATGATTTTTTTAAGTTTTGCTATCTAGAACCCTTAGAATCAGCGATTCGTATTCTGTTTTAGTAGTTTTAGCCCACTAGCAGATTTTGTTGGATTTTTAAAATAATTTTCATAAAGTCATGAAATTCTCTTTCTGAAAAGGTATCTTTTGCGATTTAACAATTCTTTATGAGTTCGGTATGATTTTTCAAAGTTAGCTGCACCACTTCCCCTGCATATGCTGCCAGTGTCAAAATAACCCCTACTTTGAAAAATACTTCCACCTAGGATGTAATTTTCTACAATTTTTGGAATAATTTTTTATTGATTCTTATCGAGTTAAGTTTCCAATGGTACTTACATGACCCTTGGAATCTTCGAATTTATCTAGAATAAAATTCAAAACGAGGATAATGCAATGTTGTCCCTTCTTTTCAACATTGTTCAAGATTAGTTGATTCCTACAGACTCCTACTCAGAGGCATTCAAATGCCTCCATGTGATCTTGATTAATCCATCTAGTTGAAAGGAACATGCATTGACTCTCGTGGGCTTAGATCAAGGCGTAAATAATTTTTTAGCTTTATCATCCTTATTTTTATTAAAAATAACCTATTTTGCCAAAAAATTGTCATTTTGTCAAGAAATTAATGAACCTTTGTCAAGATAAATCCTTCAAGCTCATTTCTCTAAAATCATTGAAGTTTCCATTGGGGATACTCTAACCCTATTTTTGCAAACCTTATTCAATTTTCAAAACTCACCTAAGTCTTCATTTATGGGGATACTCCAACCTCATCTTCTGAGGGAATACTCCAACCCCGTTCTTTTTCAAAAATTGCCAAGAAATAGTTAAAATTCATCAATTTAAATCTGTTAATATCATTTTTCTTAAAATTGTCAAAAAAAATAGATTTTCCCTCTTTGTACATCCTTTAAACTTTTTAATATTTAAACTTATTTTTACACTTCGATTAGTTAATGGATCCTAATGTGTCTCTAAAACTGTTGACTCGGTTATTTCAATATAATTGATGACAATAACGAGATATATCTCGATTGCCTTTCCCCTCTTCCCTCTTTTGTATGATTTATTTTATGCAATATTATTTCTATTTCATCTTACTAACACATTTTCCTTCATGTTGTTCACCTCACATTCATATCTTTAGAACCATTTTCCAAAAATCACAAAGGCAATGTTTTGTGTTGGTATCTCTCAGTGCTTAACACAAAATATCCAATTTTAAAGAAATTATTAAACTTGAGGAGCATTTTTAATCCTAATCTTTATGTTCTTCACCTCTTCGAGGCGCATATGAGATTTAAATTTTCTTTAAAACTCGAGTTTCCTATTTTATACAAAATTCATAAATTAAAAAGAGGATTATATTAAATAATGACAAGTCAAAACTAAGGAAACTGAAACCAAGTTGGGACATGGCTAGAAAGGAACCGAGTTTGGGTGTCATGGGTAGGTTTATGACTACTTATGTGTAACCAATTTTAGAACCTAACCATCAAATCTTTAGACCATGTAACCATGAAACCGATGTCTCGAGTTTTATAACTTGAAATATTGATTTCAATAGGCCTCTAATCATGCCTAGCCCAAATGATCAGTGGTGACTCTAATTTTTGGCCACTTCATGGTGCCACCCAAGACTAGTTGGTTGAGGGATTCATTCGATGATCTTCTTTCAGGGCCAAAAGCTAAGAATTTGTACTTTTTCATTATCATCATGTCAAAAAAAAAGAGGAAATGTCCCAAGCGAAAGGACTTTTCTCTAATGAGAAACAATGTTAAGTTGGACGTGCCTCCTTCATAGCAGGCACGGTGCTGACAATTATGATCAAAAACGCTTTCTGATCACCTAGGGTCCAAATCTGCATAATCAGGCTTAGGGAAGTAAGGATTTTAAGATTTGGCCAATTCCATAAGTTTTATGGAAAAACTAATCTCTCAATCCTAGAAAATTATTTTTTTATTTTTCATTGTGTTAAGAATAATTCAAGAATGCTTAACAAAACCATGACAACATAAAGAAAGCTTGAGAAAGCATAGGTGTTGCGCCAAACCCCTTAAAGAAGTCTAAGGTTGATACCAAGGTTTTTTTTTATGCTTCTTATTCGCCAGAAAGCCTTAATAATGTATAAATATACCTTAGACTAGGTTAGACTTGCTCTTGGGTCAACTGAGCCCAATACTAAGATATCTAAAAGGTGGGCCCATTTTTTAGTGTTTCTTGGAGCTCAATTAAAATTATTTTAATTGGATTGTCTAAGATTAGGCTTTAATATTAACTTATTAATACTTTAGCCTAATAGCACACTAAAATAGCTATTCTATACACCTAGCCCATTAACAGCCCTAGCTTAGAGTAATTTATAACTAAACTCTCTCAGCTTGATAATTAGGGCTTTTAGCCTAACCCTTAAATTTACATGTTAGATAATTTAATTCATTATTAAATTTTCTAATCCAAATAAAACAATTTTACTTCGTGTAAAAAATATTAAATAATTAATTAAATAATTATCAAATAATTATTTAAATTTTCAAATACAAGTATCTGGCTTTATTTAATAAAATCCTTAAAACCATGTCTATAAATAAATGTTATCTTAATAAAACATTCTTATGTTTATTGCCATATTACGATATCTTTATCTAGATTTCATAAATTTAATTTATGTCTTAAATTATTCTTAATTGAACCTATTCAATCAAGTCCGACTCATTATACCTTTTATTTAATTAAGTCATACTTAATTAAATATTGGTTTAATCCAATAGATCTTTTTTTATGTGTGACCTATTAGGTTTCTATTATAGTAGTAATAAAAATACTTACCCAATTAAGTGTATTTATATTTATGGACCAAGACTGACCTCTAGTAAGGTATCATGGCTACCTGATCTGTAGGAAGAGTCAACACAACCTCTTAGGAAATCTTTTAGTAACTAGCCTCTTAGTATACTTCAGTTTTTCACTAGATATCATGGAAAGACAATGAGCATGGTGAAGTTTCTACTCGTGTATCAATCGATATTAGTTCCTATAGCTTTTGATTAAACTCATGAATTTAGAGAAATAATTTCTCCTAAATCTATCATACATTGGCCACCGACTTTATCAAGTTAACTAAAGCCAAGAACATATAAGATATGTCTCCAATGTCACTCAGAGTGGTGAACCCACCCTAGATCACTCATTCATCCACCATATGATTCATGTCATACCCAAGATACCTATCTTAAATAGCCATCATTTTGGACCTATTTTAGATAAATCAAAGTATGATATTCTTCATATGCCTCATCCAATCCAACTGGATTTAGGGCATATACTAACAAAAACATGCTTGTAGAATCTATGAACATTCTCTATATAATATTATGTTTCTAAACTAGAAGAAGAATACTAATAAAAAAAGCCATAAAAGCTCAACATTTGGGAAAAAATGTATACAATTAGTCTAATAAGCTATAGATGCAACTAATTAATGTGTGAACTTTTTTACTAAAGTTAGTTTTGAAATATGGTTATCTATTGAACTCTATTTGAATAAACACACATTGCTATTGAAAATAACATATCAAAACTTTTCCTCTAAGAAAGGGCAAATAGAAAATAAGAATAGGATAATACCTAAAAAAGGTTATATAGACAGTGGTAGTGTCGAGGCTACAGAGTCTTAGAGATTTTATTATTTTTAGTTGTTTTTAAATTATTTTTATTTATTTTATTTATGTTTAATATAGTAATTTAGTATTTTCATATTTTTATAGGCCTAAAGTTCAAAAAAGTTTTTGAGGTGCAATAAAATGATAAAGAAGCAAAGTGGACCTAGCCTAGCAATGTCTAAAATAAACATAAACTACTCACATGAAGTTTTTTTTCCAAGGTTTTGGCTATTTATTATATAAATAGATTTTTTAAGGTTTTAGAGTTAGAGAAATTTAGCTTTATTTTTACCTTAGTTTTTTAAAGTGAAAAGCAACCACCAAAAGAATTCAAAAACTATAAAGAATTTGGAGGCTTGAAGAATAAAGGCTTGGCCATCATGTTTTCTCTTTTCCCTTAATCTATTTTTTCTCTTTCTTGTAATGTTTACGATGGTAAAATTCTTTGGTCTTATGTTTCCTTTATTTAGCATGACTTTGATTTTTTTTTAGAATTGCTATGGAACTCAGCATGTAGTTTGGATTATTTTGTTATCATTCTAGATATTAATGATATTTAGGTTATTTATTCAATCTTGTTCTTAATGCGTCTAGTTACCTAATCACCAATTACATTGATTTTGTAAACCTTTATGAACTTGAAAAAGGGAAGTTTGTGTTTTGATCTAGATTGAATAACATATGTTTCATATTCATTTATTACGATGAATTAATCTACAAGTTGATAGGAATATATAAGTATGTCATGTGTAACCAAATTAGATTCTAGGCTTAATGAGTTTCTCTCTAATTCAATTTGCATAAGAATGAATTAGTTAAGAGATATATTTTATAAGACTACTGGAAAATACTTTAAAATAAATTAAAACTCTTGGTTAACAACTTATTGTCATTAGTCGAGTTAAGAAGGCAAAACAAATTCAAATGAAATATTGAGGGAAATCATAATCATGGGATATTATCATTGATTTTTTATTTAAGTTTTATCTTATCAATTTTATTCATTTGTTTAAATAAGATTAAGTTGTTCTAATTTTAATACTCAACTAAATTGGTAATAATTCTTTATGTTATCAATGCTCCACTCTATCATTATATTACTTATTGTAAAATGTGCTAGTTATAGACACCTAATTTTGTCCGGGCCCCTTTTCCCAGTAGTCTTAATTATCCAAAATTGAGAACCTAGTGGTCACCCTGATAGAGATTGACTTCCACCAGGTGAACTTCACACTTTCAAGACTAATTTAGTCATCCCTAAATGGCCGTATGTGCACATGATAGAAAAGTATTATTGTGGAAGTCAATCTTAAATAAAAAGGATGAATATTGAAAAAATTTGGTTTTTTAAGTATCTTGTCAAATTTTGAAAAATGTTTTTGTGAATGATATCATGGTCAAATTTCCCTCTTTTAAGAAATTTTTGAGATTTTTTTGTAAACTTTGGAAAGTTGACCGTCATATATTTTTACGGAGCCTATGTAGTATTTATGTCAATATGCACTATGAAAAATAAAAAATATTCACGAAAAATATGTATTGGAATTTCTATCCCATTGTGTCAAATTATCAATTTCATTAATTAATTTTGAAATTTTCACAATATCACGAGTATTATGCTAGAAAAATTTTTTGATTAATTTTAGTCTGAATTTTTGAATTTCACCTTTTTTTAATCATTAATATTTAGATAATTATGTTGCATTTGACCCATTTTATGCAAGTTTTAATGAATTTTTTAAATTTTCTCTATTTCAAACTATGAGCTTTCATCTATTTGTAAAATTTTTTATAGAATTTTCTTAAGTTTTGAACTTCAAAATTCTTTGAATATTCCCATTAAATTGCCATAAAATTACTTTTGAAAAATTCCCATCCCATTTTATGGATTTTTGTTGTTTCCAAGATATGAAGGTTTCTACTTCGTAAATTTTTTGGTTGGATTTTTTCGAGTTTACAAAATTTAAAATTATTCAAATATATTCATTAAATTCATATTAACTGAGTTTTTTTAAAAATTTAATTTATTTTATGAGTTTTGCATTTTTTAATAACAATTTTCCTCTATAAGGATTTTTTTCGTATAATTTTACGAGTTTGGGATTTTCAATCAAGATTTTTTCATCATTTACTTTATTTCTTTCATTTCCATAATTTTGTTTATTTTTATTAATTTTAATTTAATTCTATTTTTAATTTTAATTATGGAATTTTACAAACTAGTTTCATGGAACTAGTTTAATTGGATTTCAGCTTCTGCTAAAGTAATTTAGCTAGTTTCTAATCATCTCATTAGATGATATTATCTAGATAATCATGATAAAATATTGGATATGACCATTAGTACACATCCATTTAATGCAAATTACAATAACCCATGCAAAAAAATTTGAAAATTACTTAATAAAAAAATGACAATTTTCTTGGAAATTTTCATGGCCATTCGGCCAAGGCTGATTTCAGTCAATTTTGGCTGATTCCTCTGGTTCAAATAAGAGATTTGGGTTTGGAAAGAAAAAACCAGTAAAAACCATTAAGTTTTTTAAAGTTCTAAAGCTTTTTAAGGTTTAATCTCTTTTAAAAATCTTTAAGTTTTGCTGGTTTCATGCATTTTTCTTCTTTTTGGTAAGCCAAAATCATACTTAAGCTCATGAATTAGGTTTCATGTTAAAAGGCAATGTACATTGGGTAGGAACCATTTTCTTTGTTTTAATGGTTATGTTTGATATTTCTTGATATTAGCATTTTTCTGTTATATATGAAACTTGCTTGTGTTGATATTATGTTGATCTTCATAATATGATATTGATTTTATCATGCATACGTTTATGTTAATACTATTTTCTTTGGTGTTTTCGTGATAATATGTTGTTATATGCTTGCAGGCTTATCTTTCATGACTTTTTTTTTTCATGTTCATGTTGAGGTAAACTTACTGGAAAGAGGATATTTGATTGTTATGTTGAGGAAAGGTTGTTTCTTGCGGTCTTTTATAATGGTTGAAAGTCTTGGAAGCCTTGATCTTGATTTTTGGTTGTTATTTTTATGATAATTTGTATTAATTAGCAGTTTATGAAAGTTGTAGGGACTAAATAATAAATTTTCCAAAAATTTGAAGGCCATGGATGAGTATATCCATGTTGGCCAAACCTAATGGGTTGATATTTTAAAGTTTCTAATGTTATTTTGTAAATATATAACATGTAGGGACCAATATGTAAATATAAAAAATAAGGACTTTTTTGAAAATATTGAAAATTTTTCTCAGGCCAAGGTAAAGTGGTCAAACCTTGCTTGTGAAATTTCTATGTGATTTTTGTTGATTATCTTAATTTATTTGGTTTTTAATTTTGTATTTAGTTATGTAAGGATTGATTTACAAATTCAGAAGAGTTTAGGCACCATTAGGAAAATCATGCATTTCTAGTCAAAATTTTCATCTCTAACATAAAATCAACCATTTTGAATATTTTAGAATATTTTTAGCATTCCACTAGTCCTCCAATGGGGTGTTAAAAATATTAAAACTTTTCATATTCTTTCGATTCTCCATTAAGGTACAAAGCATAATTTTGAAAAATTTAGGGACTTAATTGGTTTTTTGCATTTTAGGTCACTTTAAAATCTAAATTACCCATTTAAGGTATTTTGGGCATTTAAAAAAAATATTTTTTGCATTTTTAGCTAATTTGGGATTAATATGTAATTTTAAAAAATTTAGGGACCTATTACTGGCATTTGTTCTTTAGGTCATATTTATCATTTAAATTATCCATTAAGGTAAAAATGTCATTACATACAATTTTCGTGTTCTTTATGGTTATTGCGATACTTTCATGTCAAAGGTATATCTTAAAGGTATTTTGGTAATTTCCTTAGAACCGAGTCTAATCTAGTCACTAGGATGCTTTTATGCCAATGATGTGTATTTAGGATAGGTTTACCCCTCTATGGTCATTTTCATATCTTTTAGTGTTACTGGATACTTTCATGTCGACAGTGTACCCTAAGAGTATTTTGGTAATTTCTCTAAAACTAAGTCTAATATAGTCACTAGGATGCTTTTATGCCAAATCTATGTATTTAGGATAGGTTCGCCTTTTTATTGTCATTTTCATGTCGTTTAAGGTTACTAGGGGACTTTCATGTTGAAAGTATACCCTAGAGGTATTTTGGTAATTTCTCTAAAACTAAGTCCAATATTGTCAACAAGATGCTTTTATGCCAAAGGTGTATATTTAGGATAGGTGCATCCTTCTATGGTCATTTTCGAGTCCTTTAGGGTTACCAAAATACTTTTATATCAAAGGTATACCCCAAAGGCATTTTGGTAATTTTGCATTAAAACTAAGTCCTATGTGATTACTCGGATACTTTCATGTCGAAGGTACACGTTAAGGATAGGTTCATCCTTTTGGACTATTTCTTGGTCTTAGAATACTTATTAATCTTTTTAATAAAATCAAATTTTTTTAGAAATTAAAGCAATGTCTCTAAGTTAGAACAATACGTAGAATTTCTCCCAAAATATGATAGGGGTTTTATAGATTATTTTAATAATGAGATATCCTTTTTAAAGTAAAAATTGAGATTTTATAAATTTCAAAAAAAAAAATAAAACCTTTCGCACTCCTTAGATCCTTCAGCGGGGTGCAAAAGGTATTTTGATTTTTAAAACCTTTTGTGTTCATCTAGTTTTCCGGTGGCGTACAAAAGAGAATGATAAAAAACTTTTATGTTCCATTGGTCCTTTGGTAAGGTAAGTAAGATATTTTCATTTTCAAAAATTTTAAAAACTCTATTTTCCCAATATAAATTAGTAAATTGGTTTCATAAAGTATTATTTTGGGAATTACAATCAAATGCCATATGTTGAAACTAGATAAAAATCAAAATTCAAGTTAATAAGTGATTAATAAGGTACTAATTTTTAGGCATCACAAGAGGGTCGATTCTTATGATTGTAATCGACTCTTGAACCCTTCTATGTGATCTCTAACATGATTGTGGACCTTGAAGTTGATATTTTAAGGTTTTGTGCCCCTTGAAATGTGAACTCCGATAGGTGACCAATCTCACTTTGCCTAAACAGATTGGTGGTGACTCCAAATAAATAGTCATTTCATAATGACTATTTAGGGTTAAGTTGAATGAACAATTTATCTTGACCACCTAATCCCCAAAAATAATAAAATATTAATAATGATATGGCCCATAAAAATAAAAGAAAACAAAATTATGATAAATATAGGAATGATGGCCATTTAAGTCAAGCTTGATCAGGATTCTATCCAGGCTGCATTGCGATAGCTTGGCGACTCTACTGGGAACTAGGTTAGAGAGTCAGCCTAAAATTAAGCACATGTTAACTAAATTTTGATTAATTCCATCTTGATTGGTATTTAATTATAATTCATAGTATTTTCAAAAAAAATTCTTTCTCTATATGAAAATTCTAATATATGTTGCTCATATTTTTCATTAATCCTTTTTTGTTTCCTTTGTAGCCTTATTTGTGGGGCATTTAGGATAGGGTTTTTATTTTTGAAATTGTCGAGTCGTAATAGGTTAGTTCATTTCCCCACATACAAAGTGCACATAAATGTATTAGATTCTCCTCTAGGCATATGGTAGGGGCATAGGTTACCTAAATATTTTAAGAGACGGTGAAGTAGCTTTTTTGCCTTTTGAGGTGTTAGCCTCTGTCTGGGCCAACGAAAAACCTATCAACTGTAAATTCCTATGCCTGCTCTAGGTGCTAGCCTCATTATTGGCATGGAAGATTCTCCCACTCAAATTAAACCCTTTTTGACATAAATCCACCATGGGTAAGGATTAGTATACCTCATTAGTTTTTTTTTTTTAAACTCAAGGTGTAATTTGAGAACCTATTTAGATGTTCAACCCAAACTTCATGTAGAGAATTGTAAGAGCCTCACTTATTTAGAGCCATACCTGATTCTAAAAGATAACAAATTAGGTACAAATGGGGGAACACTTCTTACCTTTTTCATTTTATTTTATGTTTCAAGGATGTGAATCATGTAATGATAATCGTACATCATTGTTTGTGGTAAGATCTCTATTTCACCTCAGAAGGTGCCATTAGTATTTTAATTCATAAATCAAGCGATGATGAACAAACACCGTCACTTGTAATGTGATTATTTCTTTTACCTTGCAAGCCATTATACAAGCTTAATTACATGGTCTAGATATGTAGGCCAGGTGATGATGTTCGTACATCATCGCCAATAATAAGGCCTGTTCATTTGCCTTAGTAGCCACTTTAATGCCTTGGCTGACCTGTTTCGAGAAACCTTTATTTTTCTCATATTAATTTTTTATTGTTTATTTGTGCTAACTTATTTTTTATTTTTTATTTTTCTATTTTTGGCATATTATAGTCAATGATGAATGAATATCATGTTGCCTATAATAAGGTTGATCATTTTTCTGTAAGGCACCATTAATTCCTTAATTTTATATTGAGGTAATCTTTCCTAATGATAGATCCTTTATGCACACTTTGCTTTGACATTACATTAATTTCATTCTTGCACTCATTTGTATATGTGCATTCCTATGTGCATTTATGGCATGCATTTCATAAGGGTAAGGGGTCAGAATGAAGGTTTTATTAGAGTGTAAAAATTCTCTAATAGAATTTTTCCATTCAAACAAAAAGTGTTAGGACAATCAACTGTCATTGACTATAGGAGATGAATTCTCAGCATGCCTACAAAGGATGGAGGCAAACTAGTATGAAACACAGAAAATATTGATGAAACAAGAAGAGGAGATGCAAACACAAATCTCTAAGTTGATTAAAGAAATGATAGGTAGAGAGAAAGAGTCTGACAATGTAAATTTAGGAAATCAAAGGAATAACCTTAATACTATTGTCAATTTATTCAGGGTACAAAGGCAACCACTTCAAGGTTTAAGATTGGATCACCATTTGGATAACTTGATGGTTACAGACTTAGAGGGCTCATAGAGCAAGGAAATCTCTGGCTTAAGATCTAGAAAGGAGTTAAACTCGAGAGTGATAAAGGAAAACACTAGCTCCTTCAATAGAAGCCTAGGGTAATAGAAAGAGTTAGGGACCTTGGTAGTGTTGATGCAGATAAGTTGAGCTTGGTATTGAATCTAGTCCTTCCTCCTATGTTCAAGATGCTAGATTTTGAAAAGTTCAATGGCACCATGTCTCTATAAGTAAATATAAAAATGACTGGGCATATACATATTGACAAGCTTCTTATTCATTGTTTCCAAGAAAGCTTGTTAGGATAAGCTCTAA
>JBBYHM010000003.1:9130167-9143324 GCA_038381775.1 Adansonia rubrostipa | reverse complement strand
AAAAATGACTGGGCATATACATATTGACAAGCTTCTTATTCATTGTTTCCAAGAAAGCTTGTTAGGATAAGCTCTAAGATAGTATAATAATTTAAATTAGAGTCAGGTACTATGTTGAAAGGACTTGGCTACTGCTTTTCTTTGACATTATAAGCATATGAAGGATTAGGCAGTCAATCAATTATCTCTCCAAAATATGGAGAAGAAATTAACTAAAATGTTCACACAGTATACCCAGTGATAGAGGGATGTAGTAGCCCAAATGCAACCACCCTTGTTAGAAAAGGAGATAGTATCCCTATTTTTGAATGCATTACCAAATCCATTTTTGACAAACTTATGGGAAATTGCATGAAGAATTTCGTTAATAGAGTGGTCTCTAGGAAAATGATTGAAAATGTCATTAAAAATGGAAAGATACAAGTTAATAATGTGTTTATGGTGGAGAAGAGAAGAACCATTAAAAAGAAAGAAAAAGTTCAAGCTATTTTTTGGATGAACCAACAACTTATGTATCCTAGTCAATATTGGTGTCACCCTTATAAGCCCTATTATCCTATCACGAATATTGGATCTAGTCCATTACAAGATTTTTTTCACCAATTCTTACACTTACACTAACTTTCACATTTATTTATTAGCCAAGTCCTTAAGAGAATATTCAAAGTATATGCAAGAAGTGGAATCAAAATCAAGTTAAGCATATCCTAATGTCTTACACTGAGCTTTTACTCAAGCTCATCAAGAATCACCTATTGACATCTATTCAAATTAAGCCTTTAAAGCCCTCTATCCAGATTGGTATGACATCAATCAGTGTTGTGATTATCATTTCGGTAATTCAGGCCACTCAATAAAGAATTATCCTCTTTGATATACAAAGTCTGAGATCTTGTCAAGGCTAGGAACTTAAGCTTCAAAGAAGGGAAAGTTGGGTGTCATTAAAGGGCATACACATAAAAAATGGGCATTGAGAATAGTTGGGTTTGTAAGTGTTAGCTTCAAATTAATTTCGATTTTGATATAACAAACAACTTAACCTAAATTAATTTGAACTCAATTATTTCCAACTTGGTATTCATGTTAAATTTGATAAACATTTTGAAAAGTACTAAGTTTGTATTTTCTCAAAAATATATGTTCCAAAATGGATATTTATACTTAGAATATTTTTTTAGATATGTTTGAATTAATATCAAGCCAAGAAAATCATTTTACAAAGGATTTTGAAGGTATATATCGACACAATGCATAAATGTATCAATACTATGCTTAAAACCCTTATTTGTATCGATACATATTAGCATGTATCAATACATTATAGTGAGTATCGATACTCACCCTATATGTATCGATACAATTCTTGGTAGTAGCCAAGGTTTGGCTGAAAACCTTAAATATATTGAAACAAGTTTGTCCATATCGATATAGCTTGGCAGGTATTGATACAACAGGCTGTAAGGGTCACTTTTTTTAATTTTTTTATCGATACCATTGGTATTGTATCAGTACAATAGTGTGGGTCTAAATAGAGACAAGCATTTATAAAGGCTACAACAATTCTCCAACCACCTCATTTAATGCCCAACATCTATAAATCAATTCCATCCTATAAATAGAGGTTTCCAACAATGGAAAAAGCAAGAGATACGAAGATCAATCAAGCATTGAACAACAAAAGCTCAAAGTTTTCCAATTCTTTATTTTTCTTGTATCAAATTTATACTCTTTCAAGTTTATTTGTATGTCATTCACTTTGTACTTAAATTCTAGCAGACACTCACCTACTAGAGGTTTAATTTGTTTGCAAATACTTCATTCATATTATAAAAAGGGTTATGTGAAAGTAAGTGAAAACACTTAAGAATTTAGGGTAGAATTCTTAAGGGGATTGAAAGGTTCTATGTAAGCCTTAAAAGATAGAGGTGTAAGGTTATACCTTAGCCTTAAAGGTAAACAATTTCATTAGTGAATTATGGGAATCATCTTAGCAAAGAAGTGCAAAGTAGAGAGGAGTCGAGTTCAATGACCAAACCTCTATATATTGATTGTTTATTTTTCTTATCCTTAACTTTTTTTTTATTTTTAATTTATTTCAAATTTGTATAAAAGATCAATTTGTGAACAAGTTCTTATAGAACCAAGTCATGCCCTCTTGCTTTGATCTTTTCTTTGAGCTTACACGTAGCATCAGAGCTATGGTCTCTATTATAGGTTTCATAACCTTGAGAAACGATCCTTGATAGCTCAAAAAATGGAGAATGCGAACATAATGCTTAAAGCTTTAAGAAGAAAGTAGATGCTTAAACCATTAATATTAACTGGGACACATTAAATTTGAATGTCCAATGTGGAAGAAGCCAAACTTGAAGAAGTAAAAGAAAAAGGCTATAGTGGCCATATAGAGTGATAGTGACACATCCGATAATGATGATAAGGAAATGACCAACCTATGTCTCATGGCTCATGATGAGTCCAAGGTATCTTCTAATACTAATCCCTACGCATTAGATGAATTACAAGATGAATTTGATAAGTTAGCATTAGAATTTGAAACCCTAATTTTAAAATATAAAAAAATGATTTCTAAAATTAAGGAACAAATGAAACATTAAGCATGACAAATAATGATCTTAAGAAGAAAGTAGATCAACTACAAGTTAATATTGATGATCTAACCAAGAAAAACACAAACTTGCATAACTCATTTACAAGGTTTCATATAGCTCAATAAAAATTGAATATTATGCTAGAAACACGAAGAATATTTTTTGATAAAGATGGTTTGGGCTATAATAGAATTGAAAAAGAAACTCACTTCAAGTATTTTTTTTGTGACACAAAACAAATCATTTAATGCATCTAGCATATGCAGTCATTGGCATAAACTAAGTCATATATTTCACACTTGTTCTTTAAAGACTATTACTTATAGAGGCAAGCTTATTAGGAGGGTACAGATTCCTAAAGGCATTAGCACATCTCAAGATGAGGCTAACAAACTAAAATGGATTCCAAAAGGCATAAGAATTATGAACAATAATACTCGAGGACCTAAGAAAATTTGGGTACCTAAAAAACATGACTTTGTGGTTGCAAAAGGAAGAGCATTACTTCAAGGCAAATTCAACAAATGAGAATTCCTATTACCCTAATAGTGGAAGCTTAAGACACATGGCCAGTAAGAAAAATCAATTCATGGAAGTAAGGCCTAAGGATGGAGGAAGTGTTACTTTTGGTGATAACTCAAAAGGATAAATTAAAGGTATTGAAACCATAGGTAACAATTCTTCATCCAACATTGAAAATATTCTATTTGTCAAAGGTCTCAAACATAATCTTCTTAGTATTAGTCAATTGTGTGATAAAGGCATGAAAGTTATTTTTGAATGAATGAATTGTCAACTTGTTGATGTTAACTCAAATAAAATTTTTTTATAGGACATAGAGAAAGAAATGTCTATGTTGTGCATCTAGGTGACTTGTCTTCTCAAAATGTTTGCTTTGTTGCTAGTAATGATGACTTATCTTGGTTGTGGCATAGAAGATTAGGACACGCTAGTATGAATGTAATTTCCAAATTATCTAGGAAAGACCTTGTTGTTGGATTGCCAAAAATAAAATTTGATAATGATAGAATATTTAATGCATGTGTTCAAGGGAAACATAAGAGAGCTACATTCAAACCAATTAATATTATTTCAACTACTAGAGTATCACAACTTATTCATATTGATCTCTTTGGTCCTACTAGGACATTAAGCTTAGGGGGTAAATAATATAGATTTGTTATTGTAGATGATTACTTTAGGTTTACTTGGGTCATCTTCTTAAGCTCTAAAGATGAAGCCTTAGAAAAATTCATTACTTTTTGCAAAATTATCCAAAGCAAAAAAGGTTATTATTTTTCAAGTGTAAAAAGTGATCATGGAAAAGAATTTGAAAATCTTGGTTTTGACAAATTTCGTAATGAAAATGGCATTAGCCATAATTTCATAACTCCTAAAACTCTTCAACAAAATGGAGTTGTTGAAAGGAAAAAATAGAACCTTAGAAAAAAATGGCTAGAACCATGCTTTGTGAAAATAATTTACCAAGGTATTTTTGGGCAGAAGCCATTAACACTTCTTACTACATTATAAATAGAGCTATGGTTAGGCCAATCCTAAAGAAAACTCCATATGAACTTTTTAAAGGAAGAAAACCTAATATTAGCTATTGTCATCCTTTTGGATGCAAATGTTTTGTACTAAATAATATAAAGTGATAATATTGGTAAATTTGATGCAAAAATTGATGAAGGAAATTTTCTAGGCTGTTCAACAAATTCCAAAACTTATAAAGTGTTTAATAAGATAACCTTGGTTGTTGAAGAGTCAATACATGTTATATTTGATCAAGCTAACTCAACTTTGAGGAAGGTATCTCTTGATAATGATGATGTAGAGATTTACCAGAACAAGCATCACACAAGAAGCAAGGACAAACAATACAAAATCAAAAAGCTCCAAAAGAGGAAGAACTACATGAGCTAACTCAAGTAGAAAGAAAAAAAAATCATCCTAGAGAGTTGACTTATGTCAAAGAAGGTGAGATAATTGATGATCCTAAGCAAGGAGTAAGAACTAGATCATCTCTTAGAAATGCATGTAATTATGCAGCTTTTCTTTCAAAATTTGAACCTAAGAATTTAGGTAAGGCCCTAAAGAATGATAGTTGGATTATGGCCATGTAAGAGGAGTTAAATCAATTTGAAAGGAGCAAAGTTTGGAATTTAGTAGCAAGACCTAGCAATTATCTCATCGTAGTACTTAATAGGTCTTTAGGAACAAACTTGATGAGCATGGAACCATAGTTAGAAATAAGGCTAGATTAGTAGCCAAAGGATGTAGTCAAGAAGAAGGAATTGATTTTGATAAGACTTATGCCCTATAGCCAGACTAGAGGCTATTAGAATACTATTAGCCTTTGCATGTTTTAACAATTTCAAGTTGTATCAAATGGATATGAAAAATGCCTTTTTAGGTGGTTTTATTAATAAGGAAGTTTATGTTGAGCAACCTCCCAGTTTTGAAAATCTTCATTATCCCAATCATGTCTTTAAACTTTCAAAAGCCTTGTATGGTCTAAAGTAAGCACCTAGGACATGGTATGAAAGGCTTTCAAATTTTTAATTGAAAAAGGTTTTAATAGAGACAATGTTGACAAAACTCTTTATATAAAAGTAAAAAACAAGGATATTTTAGTGATTCAAGTTTATGTTAATGATAAAATGAATCTCTTTGTCAAGAATTTTCTAAGTTAATACAAGGTGAGTTCAAGATGCGTATGATGGGAGAATTAACATTTTTTTTGGGACTAAAAGTCTAGCAAACAAAAGATGGCATCTTTATTAATCAAGCAAAGTGTACCAAGGAATTACTCAAGGGGTTCAAAATGGATGAAGCAAAGCCTTATTCCACACCTATAAGTACTTCAACAAAGCTTGAAAAGGATTAAGGAGGTAAATGTGTTGACTCTAAACTTTATAGGTCTAAGATAGGTTCATTGCTATATCTTACCGCAAGTAGACCCGACATAATGTTTAGTGTATTCCTATGTGCTAGATATCAATCATCACCTAGGGAGTCACATCTATTTACTGTGAAAAGAATTTTTAGATATCTTAAAGACACTCCCAATCCAGGCTTATGGTATCCAAAAGCCTTACATGCTTATTCTGATATAAATTTTGGTGGACGTAAAATTGATAAGAAAAGCTCTTTCAGTACTTGTTAATTTTTTGAAAATATGGTCATATCATGGTTCTCCAAGAAATAAAATAGTGTTGCTTTATCCAAAATAGAAGTGGAGTACATATCCATGGGAAGTTGTTGTGCCTAAATTTTATGGATAAAATAACAAATGGAAGATTTGGCATTACCATGGATCATATTCCAACTAAATGTGACAATACTAATGCCATTTGTCTCACCAAAAATCCAATTAAACACTCTAGAACTAAGTACATAGAGATTAGACATCATTTCATTAGAGATCATGTGCAAAAAGGTGATAGAGTGCTTGAATTCGTTGATACCTTGCATCAACTAGCTAATATTTTCACTAAACCATTTGACAAAGAAAGATTTTGCATAATTAAAAGAGAAATTGGCTTAATGAATGCACCCTAAATTTATAAGTTAATAAAATTCTGATACTTTTCCTCAATATTGTTTACATCATGCTTAGTTTGAAAAGCTAGCCTCACATCCCTACTTGTTTGATGATGTGCACTTATATGACTATTAATTCTTAGATGATTTTGTTTTTTTAGTTAAATTTTGAATTGTTGATGCAAAATGATTTTGACATTAAAAGTTTTGTTCAAAGTTGCATTTTCAAATGCTTTTCAAAAACTAATTAGGTCTAAAATATGCTTAAATTGATACCATCTTAATGGAAATGACCCAATACTAGGCCATATGTATCGATACTAGCAAAAACTTTTTCCTAATATTGAGACTGGTTTCAAGGTATCAATACAAAACCCAAAATCATTCATTGTATCGATACTTAACTCCATGTAACGATAGCATGTATCGACACCTTTTATCTTGTATTGATATAGCCCTAACTTGTTTTATGTCTCGAGACCTAATTTCTTGTATCGATACAGAAACCTAGAATTGTTCTTTGTAATCGATATTGAACTCTAAGTATCGATACTGTCTCTTCTGTATCGATACTCACTGTTGATTTAGGCAATCCTTGTATGTGCAAGTTTATTTTCATCGAGCACTGTTTATTTTTCATTTGGCCTCCTCTACTCATTCAACCCTCAAATCATCACACTTCTTCTAACTTTCAGTTTTCTTACAATCCTTTATCCAAAACAAGTTAATTTCATTATAATTCACTATTTCCCTCTAAAAATCAATCCAGTACCACCCAAAACCATAAAAATTTAAAAATTCTCTTTACTTAAACCCTAACCATTCCCCTTTCAAATTCCTCAAAATTTGTCTAAATTTTTTCAAAATTCTCAAGTGATCTTTCATTCTCAAGTCTTTCCTAACTTATTGTGATTGGTTGCGAATTTATTCGATAAACTATACCATATTACCACCAAAACTTACTGCCCACCACGTGCTCGAACATTTTCCTCTACTAACTCTTCTTTAGCACCTTACTTGGCTTTTTTTAACTCGACCTGTTACCTTCGGCAACCTTCACCACCCTCAACAAACCTTATCAGAACCTACTTCCACTTCATCTAATACCCTCTAAATCACCTTAAACACTTCACCAACATCTGTTATCTCCTTCATTTGTTTGAACCAACATCCAGTTCTACCATGTCACCACTTGCTCGATAAAATTCCTTAACCACCTTAAAACACTACCATGCCTCCAAAGATTAAACAAACCATCTGTCCTCAAGGACTTATCACCTGTGCGTCCACTTCTACCTCTCATCAACCACCTTTTACCTAAAAACAATCATTCTTTGACCTATACTTTTGCGATGCACGAGCTCGTAAGTGGTTCACTACCATTTATGCCCATCCAACAATGTCAAGTTATCGACTTTCTCTTCCTCCAATCCATTACTTATCCCTACCTTCAGATTTTTGATACCTTCACATGGACCAAATTTTTTCTCTCAATGTTCAGGTTCATGAGAACCTTGTTCGTACATTTTTTAGCAATGCCTCACTTATCATTGATGATCATGATTATGTTATTGCTATTTGATCTTATCTTTTAGGATAAGATCTTGTACTCAACCTAGCTTGTCTTGTGATTACCTTTGATTTCTCGAATGAAAGCATAGTCAACAAAGCTCTAACTCCTATAGCCTTGTGCACCTCGAACAACAAAGCCACCCTCCTTCCTTCGATTAATCGCTTACTTCATCTTATCATTTTCCATGTGTTCTATCCATACAGCACCAAATGCACCTTAATTAATGATCCCGACTATTGGTGGCACCATATGATTTAAATCGAGAATCGTCCAAACCTAGCCCATTTTATCTTTGCAGACCTTATTCTTTATGTTTGTGGTTATCATACCTCCTCCATGGCATGGCATTGAGCTACTACTTTGACACTCAAGGTCTTGATCTTTTTTGTGACCTTGGGATTACAGTATTTGTTTACCGTTATATAGGTCACAAATCTATTGGGCTTGTCGGGTATGAAATTCAAGGCACTGACTTCGTTCCCAAGGCTCCTCGATAACCACCTCCACTGCTTGAACAACTGGATGCTACCATTCCTGATGACCATGATGATAATGATGATGATATAGAGCATGATGTGCCTCTTCCACCCTAAACTCTTGCCACCTTATCATCCATGCCCATAGACCTTTAAGATATGTATGATTCCATCATGGGGCATCTTGACATAAGGGAATGACACTTTAACTCTTGGGATCACCAATTTGACTCCATTGATTCTCGCCTTCCTAGTCTCGATCATAGTCATCGTGTGTTGACTGAGCAATTCCATAGCTTCTTTACGGCTTTCCTTATGCACCTCCGTCGACTTTTCCACCCGCTGCGGATCTTTCAGCCAATGAAACTTTGTCATTTAAGTTTTTAGGATTCATTTGGACCTCTTTTACTTATTTGGTTGACTCTATTTAACATTTTATTCTTAATGCATCATCTTTGCTTGCATTTTCTCCATTACTTTAAATTGATCTTTTTTGTGTTTTGATATGACAAAAAAAGGGAAAAATGTCATAAATATGCCAAAGGTGTTTTGCATTGCTAAATATGTCTTTCATGATATTATTATGCATAATGCAAAATATGCCTTCCATTATATTATTTGCACTTGATTATGATTATATTGTCGTGTTGAAACCCAAATAACATGTTGATATTAAACACTTTTACATGCTATAGCTTGAATTCTGAAAATCCTGGGCAATATTATCGATTTAAAATGTTGTAGCTTTAAAGGACCCCATTTGCTCAAATTAAAACTTTTGAAAACCATTGCTTTATTAAAGGGGAGTATTTTTTAAATCTAAAAAATGTAGGGGGAATCATTAACAAGCAAATTTATCTTAAGTTTTGTTATATCAAAAAGGGGGAGATTGTTAGCTTTGAATTAATTTTGATTTTGATATAACAAACAACTTAAGCTAAATTAATTTGTAGTCAATTATTCATGTTAAAATTGGAAAACATTTTGATAAGTTTGTATTTTCTCAAAAATATATGTTCCAAAATGTATATTTATACTTAGAATATTTTTTAGATATGTTTGAGTTAATATCAAGCCAAGAAAAGTCATTTTACAAAGGATTGTGAACGTATGTATCGACAGAATGCATAAATGTATCGATACTATGCTTAAAACCCCATTTGTATCGATACTTATCAGCATGTATCAATTCGTTGCAATGAGTATTCATACTCACACCATATGTATCGATACAATGCTTGGCAGTAGCCAAAGTTTAGTTGAAAACCTTGAATGTATCAATACAGGTGTGTCTGTATTAATACAGCTTGGCAGGTATCGATACTCAAACCCTTTGTATCAATATAATAGGCTATAATAGTCACTTTTTTAATTATTGTATCGATACAATAACGTGGGTCTGAAAGAAAACAAACATTTATAAAGGCTACAATAGTTCTCCAACCACGACATTAAATGCCTAACATCTATAAATCCATTACAAGCTGTAAATAGAGGTTCCTAATAGCTGAAGAAGCAAGAGATACAAAGATCAACCAAGCATTGAACAACAAAAGCTCAAAGTTTTCAAATTATTCAATTTTCTTGTATCAAATTTATACTCTTTCAAGTCTATTTGTACCTCATTCACCTTGTACTTAAATTCTAGCAAACATCCACCTACTAGAGGTTTAATCTATTTGCAAATACTTCATTCATATCACAAAAAGGGTTATGTGAAAATGAGTGAAAACATTTAAGAATTTGGGGTAGAATTCTCAAAGGGATTGAAAGGTTCTATCTAAGCCCTAAAAGATAAAGGTGTAAGGTTATACATTAGCCTTAGAGGTAAATAGTTTCATTAGTGAATTGTAGGAATCAGCTTGGTAAGAAAGTACTAAGAAGAGAGGTTGTAGGTGCCGAGTTCAAGGATCAAACTTCTATATATTGATTATTTGTTTTTCTTACTCGTATCTCCTTTTTATTTTCAATTTATTTCAAATTTATCAAGTTCTTGTAGAACCAATTCACCCTCTCTTATTTTAATCTTTTCCTTGAGCTAACAGTAAGAAAGGGTTACATGCCATAGTAAGCACTATAACATTTATTTTGAAAAGCGCTCATCTTTAAATTAACATCATTTTGTGAACTTCCATATTTTGAATATTGAATTTTTCATAAGATAAAATGTTTCTTGAAAAGTAAAAGCGTGATTATGAAAAATCTTAGGAGTATTAATAATAAGTATTGAAATTAAGCCGGATAAGCCCTTGTCTCTGAATTGACATCATTTTGTGAAACATGCATGTTTTGAATATTAAATTTTTTTTCGGTAAGAATGTTTCCCAAAAGCAAATATTTTAAAAAAGCAAGATGATGAAAAGTCTCAAGAATGCTAATGATCAATGTCAAAAATGAGCTTGTATCCTTGCATTCATTTTCCTATGAATAAAACCATGATCATTTGAAAGACCAAATACTTTGAGGAAGTAACTTTAAAGTCCCTAAACCATGATTCCCTAGGTAAAGAACAATAAAATGAAGCTTCCAAAAATTGATGAGTTTCTTTGAAAATAAAAAAAATGAAATGTTCTTTTAAAGAACCTAATTATGGGAATTGGATGTGTATTATGAGTTTTCAAAAATCCTGTAGCAAAAACATGAATTTTGTGACCATAGCTTAGAAGTTGCTTATTATTTTTATTTTGTGGCATAATGACTAAAAAAACTACCCTCATGTCCCTAATGAAACCTTTTTGACCCTTGCATTTTTCTAACCATTTTAAATATAGTCAACTACCCATCATTATAGATCAAACACAAAATTCTCTTTGCAAACATGAATCCTTACAGTATTTGATTTCCTATTGGTGATAAACAATAAAACAGAAAATGCCTAAAACTGAAGAGAAAAGGGGATTGTGTGTATGAATTTTTGAGAAACAATGAAAAAGAAAATAAAAGGAAAGGGAAGAAAAGGAAAAAGAAATTCAAATGCATTATTGTGTGATTAAGATGTTCAGATGTTTTGAAAGAATCCTTTTCCTATAGAATGACCCTTTCATTTAAATGGTTATTTTTGAAGTGATAAACGACCTTCATTTATCACCTTTTCATAGCTATAGAAAATTCTTTCATTTGCTACCCCTTTTGAGCCAAAAGAATTATTTCTTCTTGTAAGCTTAATCGAGGATCACCTTCCACATTGGAAGGTGTGAAGAAAGTTGGAAAAATATGAGGGATAGATCTTAAATTCTCAATGTTTTAAGGACAAATACAGAAGGAGCAAAGTTTCATAAAATTTGCACTTCCCTTCAAACAAAAAACAAAAAGGAAAAAAAGAAAAAAGAAAGAAAAAAAGTGAAAAAAAAGAAAAAAAAAAGAAAAAAATGAGAAAAATAAAAATGAGAAACAAGAAAATGCAGTGCTCTAAAAAATAGAAAAGATGAACTACTTTTGAAATGATCCTTGATTCAATTGCCCCTAAACATTTTATTTAGGCCTTTACGTCCTTTCTTTTTGAACCTTAAACCTTGGCCTATGTTAAATACCTAGAAAAGTTTATTTTGAGCAAATGTGATTATTTAAATGCAAAGGCCAATTTCTCAAGTAAATTACTTTTGGAAGGATTATGAATGCTTTTTAAGAACTTGATGTTAAAGACAAAAATCAAAAAAATGAAAAGAATAAAGCGTTAGTGTGAAAACCTAAAAAAGGCAATTTAGAGCAAAAGAAGAGAATCACCAGTATCACCTACTAGAATTACCAAAATTTTGCAAGGAAAAAAACTTGTTTAAAGAAATTTAAGGACATTTGAAAACCTTTGAGTACCTCAGGTTCTCAACTCTTTGTTGGAGTGACCTCAAAAAATTAAATCCATCACATTTCCAACTTAACCTCTTGTATTTGAACCCTTCATAACCAGTCTTGGTATCCATCAAACTGGTAAGATTTAGAAGACTTAAAGGAATGTCAAATTTGTCTGATTATCAAAGAAACTCATGTTTTATACAACTATATCCATTCTTGCCTAGGAAAATATGGCACATATCCAAATCACTTTGAAATTTTAGGCCAACTCAAGTTTTTTGAAAGCTTTTCAATTCATTTGAGAGAATCAGATTACCATTTAGGTGATTTTTTAACAAAAGATCATTACTATTCAAAAGATCTAAACATTACATGCTTTAATCATAAGGTCTTAAATAAAATACTTTTTTACAATAAAAAAAAAACTTGAAAAGGCATTATGAAAAAAGTCAAGGGCCTTTCTAGTTAAAGGGTATCAAACTGGGACAATACCTAACCCATGAAAAGGAAAAAATGAGATAATAATTTGAATTCATTAGGGTAAAATGTTGTAAATAGATTGAAAAAAAGAGTGATTTTTCTCGGGGCATGAGAGGATCAAATAGAGTTTCAATTTCCACATTATCCATAATCTATGCTTAATTTGGTATATCATATTTGCATCATTTTATGATCATCAAAATCATTTAGGTGGTATTAACATTTGCACCATTTCCCATGCATGTATCTTTTCATTGATACTTGTATTTGCATCATTCTCAATAGTAGCAATTAGTGCACTTTTGTCATTTGATTTCTTCAAACAATGTTATTATCTTTGGAATCATTAAGTATTGGATTAGTCATAGAATAATTAGGATTTTTTTCAAAGCTTTGATGGTGATATTTGAAGCATTTAAAAGAATTTTCAAAGCTTCAATGGTAATATTCAAAGCACTTAAAAGAGTTTTTAAAGCTTTAATGGTGATATTTGAAGCATTCAAAAAAAAGTTTCAAAGTTTCAATAGTGATATTCAAAGCTTTTAAAAGAATTTACACCAAAACAAGTCTTCGATGGTGATATTCGAAGCTTTAAAATGAATTTACACCAAAACAAGTCTCTAATGGTGATATTTGAAGCATTTAAAATAATTTACACCAAAATAAGTCTTTGATGGTGATATT
>JBBYHM010000003.1:9058615-9069426 GCA_038381775.1 Adansonia rubrostipa | reverse complement strand
AGCTGAACCTTGACGAGTGAGGTGATGATGTTGAAGCGAAAGTGAACGTAGCTTTGATTCTTTAACCAATCTAGCTTCAGCTTCGAGCCTAGCACTTTCCCACTGAGCCATATGACTGAGATTTGCCGCATTTTTCTTGGATTCAGCATCAGTGGAGGAGAGCAAAGTATCTGTTTTTGGCTTGTGAGTGATCGGATCAATCCCCATTTTAGCTAACCTTTTCTTAAGATGAGTGTTCCAGTAATTTTTTATCTCATTATCTGTTCTTTTTGGCAAGTGAGTGGCTATAGCAGACCACCTGAAAGAAAACAACAACAACAACACTTTAAAGCAATTTTTTTGTTTCAATATTTCAGGCGTTTAAAAGACAAAGAAAAAAAAACCATTGATCAGATAAACAAGAAAAGCAAAAAAGAAAATGAAAAGAAAAAAAAAAACTGATATTTAATTCCAATTTTTATGAAGAATCGAAGACCGATTATGTGCATTTCATTAAAATCTGATGTCTGAAAGAAGCAGTAAAGAAGCACTAACTTGCTGCAAGTGGCATAGACTGCTTTTTTTAATTAATATGTGTAGGGTCAAAATCACAAAAAAAAAAAGAATTGAGCTTGGAATTTCAAAACCAAGTTGGGAGAAACTAGGTTGAGAAATTGAGAAGATCCAAGATCAGAAAACTAGCTAATGTTTTCAAAGTCTTGCAAACAAAAATCTGAAATACATTCAAGGATCATGAAGGGGAAAAAGAAAAAGATCATTTCAGGTTATTTAACATTATGATGAGCTTTATTTACCTGTTCCCTAAAAGGGCATGAAGTTGAATGATAGTTTGTTCTTCTTGCAAACTAAACTTTCCTCTCTTAATATCAGGTCTAAGATAATTAGTCCACCTAAGCCTGCAACTCTTCCCACATCTTTGAAGACCTAAAACAAGGAGTGAAAGAACAAAATTGAGAGGAATTAAAGAATGGATATGATGAATGAAAATGAAGTAGCTTGTACTATAAGTAACCAATAAAAATTAAGGTTAGGGTTTCGTCACCGGCTTTCGTCGGCAAGGCACGCCAGCTTCCATGACCATGTTCTTCAATGTAAGCTAAGAGTTTTTTATCTTCTTCAGGTGTCCACGGTCCTTTCTTCAACCCTAGTTTGTCATAGCAAGGTGATCTCTCCATTGGGTTATGATATACAGTGATATTAAATGAGGCAAAAGAAAGAAGAAATTAAAGTCACTTCTTTCTTTAATACAACACTCTTTACTTACATAAGATAATATTGATAAGACTAATGCCAGTGAGAGTGAGGAAGAAACTTGTGTTTGTTAATGAGGAGATGGGTAGAGAAGAAAGGCAACCCAAATAAATGGGATAGTCAGAGTGTATGTCAAAGTCACATTTAAAGTCGTATACGTTCGAGCCATTGTTTAAAAATTTTTTAAATTTTTTATTCGGATCAAAATTTAATTTAACCTAGGTTTAAATTACGATTTAAAAATATTAAAATAAATATTTTTATATTAATATATATTTTATAATTAAATTTAAATAAAAATTATTATTTATTAAATAAATATTAATTTAAATTAAAATAAAATAAATTTATTTAAATTATTAAAATATAAATTTAAAATCAAACTACTTTAAATTAAATCTAATAAATTATTCAATTTCAGAATAGATCCAGTTAAAGCCCAATTTTAGTTAGCATTACTTCACTATGTAGCTGTGCTGACATAATTCATAGGGCATCCCAAAAAAACAAATGTATGAATGGCCAAAAGGGAGATTTTGAAGGATTTTTTGGTCCTCACAATTTAACAAAGCAAAAGGGTAGTAAATGCTATGGGGTCAGCTCCAAAATTTAAGTCTCCTTCAAGCTACATTACATTACTCATGGTGCTGGTGACTTCTCCTTTCAATTCTTGACTTTTTTTTTTAGGTGTATTAATTAGCTGATAAAGTTGATTTTTAATTAGAACAAGAATAAAGGGGTCTTTTTTAATAGTTTCAAATGATTTTAAATTTATTTAATAAGACTTTGGGTTTGTTAAATAAATAGAATACTTGCACCTACTTTTTTATATGCATAATAACATAAATATGATATAAATTATTAAAAATATTAAAACTTTATATATATTGAACATGTACTACTAATCTTATAAATCAAAGTTCTGTGATGTTGTACCATATTAAAGATATGCAGATGGTTTATTGTTAATTAAATTGGCAAATAGGTGAATAAGCCTATATATAATTTTAGTGTTGTAAAAATATTACTAGTAATTCATTTGATTATTATTATTATTATGAGACATGTAAAATTGAGTTCATTAAACAAATACTCCAATAATTAAAAACTCATCATGGGTGAACTTTTAGATAAGATCTTTTATTAAGTCCATCGTTGAAGTGCTTCAAATTTGCATGGTAAATATGTACAAATGGATCAAAGATTTAGCATCTCTCCAAATCACCCAAGCTGCATACGCGTATTAAAAGCACATACTAAACAAACATATATAAAATTTTCACTCCATAAAATTTTCAAAATTCTATTATGACCCACAAATAATCTTATTAATTTTCACTTAACTTCTTAAAACAAGAAATAGATGAACACTTAAATTTTTTGTTGTCAAATAAATATAAACTAAGGTTAAATATCCATACGGCTTCTGTACTTTAGTTCGATTAGCGGTTTGTTACTTAAAGAAAAAATTGTTAATTTAGTATTTAAACTTTCATTTATTCATGCCTGTTTGGACAAACATTGTTAATCAAACATTGATAGGATAGTCATAGCTAATAAGGGCTTGACATGTGACAAAATGTCATGTCATCATAAAAATTTTTAAAAAATTTTAATTTTTTAATTTTTATGATGATGTGATATTCTATTACATGTCAAGCTCTTATTGGCTATTGATGATGATAGTATAAAAGGCCAACATGCATAATGAAATGAAATATGACACCAAGTTAATAATTTTTTCTTTAGATATCAAATTAAAAATCAAACTAAAGTACAAGAGCTAAATAAGTATCGAATCCTATAAATTACTTAGGGTTTAAAAAAGTCTTGACTATCACCCCAGTCGATCTTATTCTAGCAAGTGATAGAGTTAGGGCAATCAATGAAATAAATTGTTGGCAAATAGCAGATTAACTTGAACACCAAACAGACTAAAAAGTTACTAAGTTTATAAGACTGCGGGAAACATTATGTAGATCTAAATCTTGGAATAATAATAATAATAATAATAATAATAATAATAATAATAATAAGAGATCCAATAAAAAAGGTTAGAGATTAAATTGGAATACCTCTAAAGTACTTAGTATGAAATTTATAAGAAAGTTAACTTTATGTTGAGAAAAATTATAAATTAAGAATAATAGAAGATACCATTCCAATAACCTAAGAAGACATTAGTCTTCAATTATTATAAACATAATGCATGAAGATCATGTAGGAAGAGAAATTAAATTTTTGCATATTACCTTAGTATAAGTTGCTGTCAAACTCTAAATTGTAATCACACTAAATTCGCAGTTTCAATATTAGGTATAATAGATTCAAGTTTGTGTGAAGGATAATATATTTTGAATGTTGTCCAAACTATACTACATTATTAAAAGATCAAAATGTAATGAAAACTTTAACTGTTAATTTAGCAATTGGGATTTTATATGTTAGAAAGATCTCAAAATTTAACAATAGTGTATAGATTATTACAAAGTATTGAATAATATATGTCCAAAACTAGCTAGTATTGAATAATATATGTCTATAGATTACTAAAATAGTCTAAAAGATAAACAATATTACTACAAGTAAATACACAAAAATCAAATTAATAGTACCTAAATCATTTAAATGATCTAATATAAATGGAGTTACATACGGAACCTTCACCTAAATCACTGTCCCAAGAAACTGAAATAAACGAGCTATGAAACTGAAATAATATAAGTGAACTTAGCACATGAACTTTGTAGCATAGGCAGCCACTCAATTAACAATTTTAGATTGTGATTTTGCTCTTTGTTGTGGGAAGGTTTTTTTTTTTTTTTTTCATTTTTTTCTATGTGAATTTTAATATGACATAGAACTCGAAGTTTAGTTCAATTAGTTCATGCAGCCAGTTGATATATAATAGGTTTAGAGTCCAAATTCCAAGATTGGCAAACCTTCTAATTTCTAGATTATAATCACCTTTATACCAGAAAAATATTTAATATGATATGGATGTTCTGCCGCCAAGAAGTCCATATATGATAGTTCAGAGTTCTTATAAATTTATAACAATGGATGCCTATTAACATGAAAAGCACGAAGGATAAGAAGAAGTCAGATGACAACTTTAGCGAGAGTTTTGGATTGTATACATCATGGTTATTGACTAAAAATTTCTTTCCTTGAGTTGAAGAAATGTTAAGAAATTGAACTCATGACTTAATCCAATTGCTCCCTCTAGTTATTTTTAAGGCTTTGTTTGATAGAGTAAAAAAAAAATAGAAAAGATGAAAAATTAAAGGAAAAGAAAAGTTGAAAAATAAAAATTTTTTTGTTATCGGTATATTTGGTAGGAAAGATTGAAAGGTGAAAAGAAAAATATTTTTTTTTCACTTACTATTTGGTATGATTAAAAAATGAGAGAAAAAATAAAAAATAATTGTTTTACCATTATACCTATTAAAAGTTGATAGAAAGAAAAAAAATTAAAAAAAATAATGAATAGTCTTGCAAATATATACA
The DNA here is from genome assembly GCA_038381775.1 of Adansonia rubrostipa. Classification (NCBI taxonomy): domain Eukaryota; kingdom Viridiplantae; phylum Streptophyta; class Magnoliopsida; order Malvales; family Malvaceae; genus Adansonia; species Adansonia rubrostipa. Next base: position 9,064,665 of record JBBYHM010000003.1, on the reverse strand, counting down.
CTTAATTGATTCTACTCTCATTTTCTTTTATTTTTTCTTTCAAATTTGGAGTGATTTATTTTTGTTGATAAGTGAGAAAACTAATAATCTTTTTTATTTTCTTTCCTCTCACTTTTTTTTTTACCAAGCATATCTAAAATTTATTTATTTTTTCTATTTTTTCACTTTTACTTATTTATCATTCTACCTTTTTTCCGTATCTATCGCACATTAATTGATAATATTTAATAAGTTTAAGGTTTAAACCTAGCATTGTAACGCCTTCCTTATTCCCATAAAGAAAGATAATTTAACTTTCCTCAGGTTATAGCTATTATGAAGCACTCGTATTTTACATGTTTTGATCTTTCCTTTTTCTATATTTGTCTTTTTTAGGGATGAAGAAATGTAATAGCTTGATTGAGAAACAAATTCAAATATCGATAGATTTAGCAATATAAGTACAATTATATGAATATAACATAAATAAAATAATTAAAATATAATATAATATGAAAGATATGTTTTAAAATTTATGTAATTCGAATTATTAAAATATCAAAATTTATACAAAAAGTCTTAAACATGATGAAATATATGAATTATTAGGTCTACAAAATAGCTACATTCATGTTCTTTTCACTTGTACCTCCGTTGTTCTTTTAAGAGGCTAAATGTAATAGAATAGTTCATCAATTAAGCTGGAATTGTAGTTTGCAGTAGCTCACACTAGGGAATTTTCCTATCTGCTGTAGTTTGAACATTTTTGTTTTGATTAATTTGTTGAACGAATTACACTTCTTTGCACAATCTTTCAAGTTGGAGAAAATTTGTAAAGCATATTCCTAATGAAAAAGCACAAGGATTAATATGAAAGAAGTCCCAGATAAATTAAACAACCAAATTAATTCTTTAATTAAGCAAGATCTTTGAGACTCGTTTATCATTATTATTAGTATAATTTTTTAGGTTAAAAATTACATTTCACATAGCAATCTCAATGCGAAATGGAAAAAAAAAATCGAATTTACTATTAAAATTATATTTTGATAATCTAAAACACAAAAAAAACTGTAAATATAAAATTATTTTATGATCTAAAAATCGATTTTTAAATGAAATAATTTTATTATCATCAGATTTTTAAACTTTTATTATTTTAAATATATATTTTAACATTTTAATTTCTCAAAATATTTTTTTCAGAGGCTTTTTCCAAGCTTGGAGACTGTAAAATTGAGTCATAGAGGTTGAATATGATGTGAAGTGTAAATATGTGTGCGTGTAAAATCAACTAAAATGTTCAAGAAATGTTGAGCCTGACCAAAATTAACGGCCATTAAATCCCACTAGAACCAAAAAGCCATGAGTAATTTTTTTTTTTTAACGAATATAACTGTCAAAAAGTTGTGCCACCGTCTCCTACCTAAATTTACTCATTAGTCGGATTAAATTTTAATTTTAATTTTTTATTTAAATTTGATTAACTTAAATTATTAGTAAAAATTTTATTTTTATATTATTATTTATATATTTATTAATTAAATTTAAATAAAAATTTAAATGGATCCAAATACATAAATATAAAATTAGACTTGACCTAATAAAAATAAGACCAGATGAGTTAGTTGAACTCTTAAATACTTCTAATGTCCAACTTATCTCCACTGACATTTAAGAATCCTTTCCTGCAATCTGTAAAGGAGGAAAAAAAAATAGCTGAAATATTAAAACAGTCTTTCAATTATTTTATTTTATTTAAATAAGTTTTTATATTTTTATTATATTTAAATATTTTTTTATTGTTTAAGCCTTTTTTCTTTTTTGAAAAGGCAAACATGATAATTGCACGGCTATGGCATTGCATTACATTATCATCATCAAGGTTGATAACATGCAAGCGCAAGCACATCATGGCATTTACATTATCATCATTAAAATTTGCAATTTGATAATAGGCAAGCTAAACGTTAAAAAGAGGATTTTATTGACAAATGACAGACTTCGACGCACACGAAGCAATTGGAAAGAATACTATAGTAGATATATCCATCGAAGGACGGCATTGCCTCAGCCGTTTTATTTAGTAGCTATTATTATTACTATTGGCATGAACTTCCATTTTTTAGAGAGTGAGCCACCGGTCTGATTATTAATATCCATCATCGTCATGGCGCCTGTGGTGGTGGTACTCATCGCGGTGATGCTTCTTCTCTTCATCATAATCAACGTTGTCGCTTCCCTGCCATGTTTAATTAAATGAGTTTTGAGACAAGGTGACAAACAATCAAACATAAACAAGTATGGATGCAACAGCATATATAGTTCACCTGACCATTCCAATCTCCAACATTTAGATGGTATAAAGTAAGAATTTACAATTTTGAGTATGATTAGATCTGTTAATGGTCGGGTCAAACAGTAATTTAAAAAAAATTTAAAATTTAAATTAATCGAATTTGATTAAATTTAAGAATACGAATTCATTGTTTATATATATATATTAAAATATTATTTAATATTTTTATATTAATATTTTTATACTTTTATATTAAATTTAAATTTAAATATTATTTTATTATTTAAATAATAATTAAAATCAAATTAAATCATAAATTATGAATAGACGGATCAACATTCGTACAAGTAGCAATTAGCCAAAGTCATAAAAATCCAATCAAATACAAAGCTAAAAATTTTCATAAAAAATAAAAAAACCTACGCATTTTATTGAAGCTATCAACTTGTATTCCTCAAAACTCAATCAACACAAAGTAAAAACTACTCACATATTTCTTGCGGCCGTAGCCATCTTCACCACCATGGCCATAACTCTTCATATTGTCATCATCCAAATTATCATGTTTCCTCCCATAACTTGGCTTCCTATACCCTCCTTTTTCTTCCTCCGATCTCCCATAACTCGGTTTTCTCTCATACTCACTCCCTTCTCCGCCATACTCCACCCTACCTTGGCTCTGCTTCCCGCCATAACTGGACCCATATCCGGTCTCTGTCTTGTCTCCATAACCCTGCCGATATTCGGTCTCATTCACCCGTTTATGCACGGTCCCATATTCTTGTGGACCCTCCTCATACTCTGCCTTCCGGCTATACCCAGACCTGTATCCAGATTCGGACTCCCCATACCCTGGTTTCCTTACATATTCGGATCTTTGTTCCCCATACTCGGGTTTCGTTCCATATTCGGACCTGTGTTCCCTATACTCGGGTCTCCGGCCATGCCCAGATCCGAAATCAGGAGGAGGCGTTTGCTCAAATTCGGGTTTACGGCCATATCCAGATTCAAATCCGGATACAGGTCGCTCAAACTCCGGCTTCCGTCCATAATTTCCCGATTCGGATTGCTCATAAGCAGGCCTTCTTCCACAACCAGCATCATTATGAACACCATGCCCGCCACCAGGTCCACCACCAAAAGCGGGTCCAGGTCCGGGTCTTCCGGGACGGGGCTTGGGTCGGGCATAGCTGCTGTATTCAGTTCTGAGAGCTTCGTCGGCATAAGCACATTGGTGACTACCGGAAGAGAAATGGGGACGAGCGTAGTCAAAATCTCCATCGGACGGCGTCGATGAAGGGTAGCAAGTCTCGTCGCATGGATCCAGGGGGCGTCCATAGGTTAAGACGATGTCGTATCCACCACCGTACGGTGTCGGATCGAACTCGTCGAAATTATCAACTTCATCTTCGCCTGGCCTCGAATAGTAAGGCATCGTTTAACTCTGCATTTCGAAAAGGAAAAGTTTCTGACGGGAGTTAAATACTTCAGTAGGGTTGTAACTGTCAATGTCTTGAGATACGGAATTTGGTAAAATGTGGGCCGTTGGGTTTTGATTGATTCTTAGTTTAATTATTTTAATGACACGTGTTAACACTTTTGCGAGAACTTAGGATTTCGTGGCGTTGAATTTATTTATTTTCGAAGAAGAATTAATTCTATTTATATTCGCGGCTGAAAGTTTAATAATTTATATATTTATAATTCATATTTATATATTTTATAATATTATAATTATATTTAAAATTATATATATTAATTTTGATATATTTATAATTTGTATTATAAGATTTTAAAAATTATATTTATATCATATTATATCATATTTTTTTGATATTATAGATGTTATTTTTATGTAATCGTATCAAATATTATTAAACCTATTGAAACTTATAAAAATAATAGATTAAAATAATATTTTAAAATAATTTCAAAAAAAATAAAAAAAATTATGTGATGTTGGTTTTTTTTGAAATAAAATAAATAAATAAATTTATGGTATCACATGTAAAATAAATTTTTATTTTAAAAGTAAGTTACGTAAATATCTTTTATTGTATTTTATAACATATATTTACTTTAAATTTTTATGATATTTATTTAATCAAATTGATGTTCGACTAATTCGTGAAATCAATTAATCAATACTTTTAGTAGTTAGTATTCTTTTAAAGCTACGTTGAAGTTTTTGAAATTTAGAATTTAGTGAGGCATGGTAAAAGAATTAAATATTTTTAAAAATAATAAAATTTTAAATATATAAACAATGTAATTAAGCAATAAAAAATTAAAAATTAAATAAAACTTTTCATTTTGTCAAATTAAATTCATCCACCATCAAGTTTATGTGCAAAAGTATACTTTTTTATTTCAATTCCTTTTAACTTAGGGTTTCTTTAATAACGTATTAAAAATTTTTCACCCATTAAAAATAAAAATTTTCAATGATTTATTTTTTTCAATGCATTTGATAATTTATATTAAACATTACTTAAGTTAAAATTTTAATAAAAAAGTATTGAATATGATAAATAGTTAAACAGTTACTTATCATTTAATATAGAATGGATTAAGTCAATTTATTTTTTTTTAAATTTATTTAAAGTAAATTATCTATTTTTTAAATACAAAAGATGAAATATTTAAATTAATCATTTAATTTTTATATAAAACTATTTAGAATGATATAAAATATTATTAAAATTAAAATTTTTAATTTTCAAGATCCAACATTTATGAATATCAGATATTATAATTATATGAAATAAATAATTTTCAATAGTAAGTTAAACAGCTTTTATAATATAAATTCAATACTTAAAAGTTTAGTACTTAAATTATTACGGTTATTATTTTCAGTTTATCAAACAACATCGTCGCCATCCAATGTTTTGCAGAAGATTAAGGATTTCAATTTTGTGATTTTTCACTTAAAAGTTCACAATCCATTAAAAAAAAGTGACATACAAAGAGTTAGATATGCAAAGGTATCATTAAAAAAAAAAAACAATTGCAATTAATAATTATTTTCATAACATTTCATAGATTAAAAAAAACTCTGAATATTACATAATCAGAGTCACGACATTGAAAAAGGATGGTGATAGAATTAGGGCAATTGCTGCTGAAGATTTAGAAGCCATTTCTTTGTCTTAATAGTAACTGGTTTTTCAAAAAACCGAAATTGAATTTAATAATAACGAAGGCTGAGTTGATGAAATATAGCTGGGGTGCAAAGAGGCTTCCTATAGATGGGATACTGGGGTTTTAAAAATTAAAGAAACAAATCGAACGTACGTATTCAAGTGGGGGCAATTTGGAGTGCCAATTGGAATTATATACAACAGTCAATTGCGCTCGGATCACACTCATGTGAGAGTTTTGATGAAATTTGCCGTCGATTCTTTAATTTTTTCGGGGTTTTTTTTTTCCTATAATTTTTCCTCTGGCTTTGCTGTAGTGTCAATGTTATATTTCTATAAATCTCAGAGCATTAGGCCTAATGTAGCATTGAAAAAAAAGTTCGAGTTAAAAAAGTTTAAGCTAAAAAAATATATATTTTAAAAGTATAATAAAAAATTTAATTTAAAAATTTTTAAGTATTTAGTATTATTGTAAAAAAGTATTAGAAAGAGTTTAAATATTAGAAAAATATATATTTAAAATAATAAAAATTTAAAAATACGAAAATAATAAAATTATTTTATTCAAAAATTAATTTTTAAATTACAAACACTTTATTTTTTTGCTTTTTGAATTTGAGTTACTAATC
>JBBYHM010000003.1:9034964-9046484 GCA_038381775.1 Adansonia rubrostipa | reverse complement strand
ATCCGACAAACAAGAATGTGCAATGCAACAACCTAGGAACTAAAAAAAGTTATAGATTTTACATACAAGTCGTCGAGTTTCTTCTGGTTTGGGAGTAAAATCTTCTCTTCCCTTCACTAAGTCCGTGTACAAGGGAGGAAGTTGCTCGACTAAAGGAAGAACCTGCTTCAAAATGGAAGGACTAAGGCTCTCCATTTGCTTTAGTGTCATCTCAGCCTGCAAGTATTTTGAGTATAATGGGACGAGTCACTCATTCCAGAACCACCGATAAAGAATAACTCAAGTTCGAGGAAATAAATTAGTACTCTGCCTCTAGAAGGAAGATATAATTGATGAAAATGAAAAAGAAGCATAAAACCTACGTTACTCGGACTTAAGTGAGTGTTGGATACGGGTATGAGTCCGACACGAGTATGTTCAATTTTTTTTCTGAATTTTACCATGTATTTGAAAGGTTGAAGGTCCTTGAAAGGTCATATCCCCGTACCCATGTCTGAAAATGTGTCGGACATAGGTACTTAAAGAAAAAAAAAAAAACCACCGGGGCAACATAGCATAAAACAACATCATTCCTTTTAGTTCAGATATAAGAAAAAACAATTGCAAGGCACTCCTCATGTCAAACTATCATACTTAAAAGTCAGAAAGAAAGTGGCAAGCAATTAGAAAGTCGCTTTTAAGTGGAGCTAATTATGTAAACGATAACTTAAGTACACTACATTGTTCAATGTGGCACCTGAACTACAATAATATTCACTGTGACATCTTAACTCACTTTGTTTTTCGTATAACCATTTATTTGACATGTGAAATAAAAAGTAAATGACATCTAAGCATACCTTGTGACGGCATGTGTAGATATATAAAAGAGAAATAGCAACAGAAACCTAAAAGCTGCAAGTGACAAAATGATGATACCTAACTACAATGTGGCATCACATGATTGGTTATGAATACTCCATAATCTATGTTTTCCTTTTTCCTATTCTTCATTTTATTTTTCTTTTTTACATTTCTTTAAACATCATTCATTATCCAATTTTCCTTCATTTTCTTTCTACATCATGCTCTGTTCTCCCTCATTGCCACCATTCACGGTGGATCCCTTGTTCTCTCTTACCCACTTAATTGAAAACAAAAAAATAAATAAAGTGATGCAAAGAAAAAAAAAAAAAACACCACTTACAAGATCCACATTAATGCCACTGACCGGCACTAAAAATGGAAATTTTCTAAGTTGATGTAGAAATTTTATGTTGCCTTAGAATTTCTTCCTTTTTTCCCCCACATTGTCCATGTATGAGATTATATGATTGGTTGGAGTCCAACTCATCAGTTTTTGTTATTTGAGACAATTAAATGGCATACCGAGAAAAAAAAAAAAAGTGACTGTTTAGATACCACATTGCATAATGTTCTTTAAGTCCCAAATTTAATGTTGGACCATAGATCTTTGTAAAATGATAAACAGGCAATTAGAAATCTTCATACTAGTAACATTAAATACAAACATGAATCCGGACTCAATAATTACTTAAAAAAATTCCTTTAGACCCTAATAAATTCAAGAAAAATATGAACAGAAAACAAAAATCAAGAATTTTATTTTTTTTGTTTGGTTATGGTGGAAAAGATGAAGGAAAATGGAGGGTAAAATTTATAGTAATAAAATATTTGCCCAAACTAGGGGCTTAACCCGAGTGGTTCATGCAATAACCCTAAAGAGGTGACATCCACCAAGTCTGGAGTTTAAATCTCAACATTTGCAACCTCTTACTTTATCCCTAGGCTACAGCCTCTTTTGTACCAAAACATAAAATATTTGCCCAAATTTCCTTTAAAAAAAAAATGAAGAAATTGAGGTAAAAAATTGGGATAAGTTACTTCCCTCAAACAAGCCAAAAGCCATCAACACCCTTTGCATCGGTTAGTCGCTTAGACCAGCATCCACCTTCTGCAAGTCTACGCTTCCGATTTGTTCACGCTACCAAAAGTGATGGAGCAATGAAGCTTGAGAGTTCTATCAATGAGACAATGAGCCAACCTTTATTCTAGAGAAGCAACAATTTTAGAGAGATGGAGAAGAAGAGGGAAGTTTTTGGGAGTGGTCATGGCTGGTAGGTCTAACAACAAAGAATGAGGTGTCAAACTAGTAGATGTTAATGGCTTCGCATGAGAGAGACGATTTTTCTCAGAACTAATTGTGTCAAGGGAAATGTTGAATGTGGGTATTCACAAGTATAATATAGTGTTCTATCTGTTAGGGAGATAAATTAATTTTAAAAATCAATCTATGATATGAACATTTTTTCAAGGAGTTGTAGAAAGATGTGCATTTGTTTTAGTGAGAAAAATGTTAAAAAGTTATTAACGGTTATAACTGTGATTATTACTTAATGATGATGGATCTCTCTATGGAACAATGACAAACTATAGTAACTAACCATATCATTAATATCAACATATTCATAGTAGCATCTAACAGTATAGTTGGTTTGTTTTAAAAAGTTCTAGTAAACATTTAATATTTGGATTTGAAAATATAAATTGTTATTTTGTTTCTTTATATTTTCTATTAACCTTGACCAACATGCATAAAAAGTTATTTTCTTGTCATCCAAACAATACGATGAATTGCCTTTTTCTTTCCTTTAAATTTTCCTTGATAGTTTCCTTCCCTTAAATTTCCTATAAACCAAATAGAGCCTACACTACAAAGAAACCATCCACAAGAAGGGTATTAATATAATTCTCTAAATCACAATAGGTCCTAGTTCCTGTGTTGCTCCGACTCTTCATTTTTCTTGAAGTACCCGTGTCCGACACCTAACACATTTTCGGACATGGGTATGAGGGTATGATTCTCCAAAGGCCTTCCAAATAAAAGGAAAAACTTTAGAAAAATTGAACATGTCCATGTCAGAGACATACACATATCTGATACTCACACCCGAGTCCAAGTAACATAGCCTAGTTCCATGTGAGATTTAAAGGCCACAAGCGAAAATTGCTAACTGCATAAAGTGCAAGTATAACCAAAACCTTGTTCTCAAGGCAGAAGAAGAAAAAAATAAAACCCAATATATCACGCTCAACCAGAGCCCAAGGCATGTATCCTAACACCAGCTGTCCTTTAGAAATAAAGAGTTAACATAGGTTGAGCATGAGAAGAACTGAAGTTGCTTTTATTGCATCAAAACTGAAATGGAGTCAGATCAAAGAATAGGGCCATCCCAAAATTAAATAATGATTACCTAGAGTAACACATAGTCAACAAATCATAAACTGAACAGGTCTGGAATTCTCCTAATTATATAAAGCATACGTTGTCAATCAACAGGTTAAAAGTAGTGATTATGATTTTAAGGAAAAAAAAAAAAAAAGCAGGTAGAAGTTATTTGCTTTAGAAAAATCATTTGCAGCATTGCATGCAATGCAGGAAAAGACAAAATTGACTTGTGTTTTTACCCCCATGCGGATTGTGGGTGACGATGCAATTTGTGATAGAAATGGTCCAATGCTTTGGGCCATTGGCACAAGAACAGGTGAGAACAATGGGATAGCTGAGCTTGCTTCCTGCGAGAGTACAAAATAGATTTTTCAACCTCATTTCAATTCATAAAAGGAGTTATATGGTAGCTATCTTATGATGATATTAAGTTGTCAAATGTCAGACTAAAAATGAAAATAAGAAACGTGAAGATCAGCTGATTAGTTTCTGCCTTAAGGTAAACAAGCAATATGCAAAGTGAAGACGATTTTATCTAATTTATTTACTTCAGCTAAGATTGAAGAAACAGTAAAGACAGGTGACAGATGATTGTTTTACTCATATTTTTCCGTGTTATTTAAATTTTAACTTTTCTCCAAATCAACTTGATATGCAAGTTGTAAGGTGAAATCTTTTTGATGGACCAATTTAATTTTGGGACTATGCAGATGCTTAACATGCCTTATTTTTCAGTAAATTTAGAAATGCAATCTGAAAAGTTGAAATACCTTGTTGTTGAAAGCCATTAATACATTCCCACTTCTTTGCACCGCATATCTTGAACCTGTAAAATGAATTCATTAATCGAATAACCAACTGCAAACAAAACCAGCTAAATCCTCAGGATGAATATCATAAAAGACGATCAAGTAATACCAATCAAAAGGTGGATGACAGAACCCAAAGAATGGCCGATACCAAAAGTAGGAAGATCATGCACCTGGACGTCGAAGCTTCAAGGCACTTTTCAAATTTCTTTCATAAAATGAATTTAGAAAACGGGGAGATTGGAAGAATATTTATTGTGAAGATTATAATAAGAACTCACTGTTTCTTGTAGAAACCGTAGACATCTTTCAAATTTGAACTGGACTTCATCAGCGATGTAGGAGTGATCAAACCCACTAGCATATGGTGTTGCGATCACCAAAACACCCCTTGATTACAGAAAAGATTAAATAGCGAATTCCTTTATTTCTCAGTAAGAAAACCCTATTGAGGTCTAGTTTCAGTAAGATTAAATTGCAGTTTAGGTCAAGAGAACTGATCAAAGATAGAATCAACAATGAACTAGGTGCTAAGAAGAATGTGTCCAAAAGATTTGAAAAACGATTTACATGAAATAAAAGACATTTAAATCAACTTTCTTTAAGAAAAACAAATCTGCTGTATTACTCCCATATCAAAAATGTCAAATTTCAATGCCCCATAATCAAATGTTGGGTATGCACGAGACTGAGAGTACCAATGTGAGATGCCTATGTTGCTCAGATTGTTCATTTTTCTTTAGGTACCCGTATCCGACACTTGTGTAACCCCCACATAAATGGAAAAACTTAGAAAAAAATCAAAAGTTTCTGACACAAACCCATGTCCGACTCTTACACCAAGTCCGAGTAACATAGAAAGACACTTACTTTTCTGAAAGGCGCTCCAGGAACAAACGATAAGTAATCTGAGGAGCGGCTCCAACAAATACACCACCAACAAAATGAACAACGGACCTAGGTTTTGTGCCTTTCGGTTTGAGAACCCATGCTCCCTGGAAATGTATCAAAACTAGTCCCATTGATTAAGCAAGCAATAAGGTGAGATTGTTTGAAGATGAAGGAATCAGTAATAACGCTTCTCAAATGCGCAAAACCATAACTGGTTTACATGTTTCCTCCGTGTTTTATAATCAATAAACATGAAACCCAAATCAGAAATGCAAATTTTTGAAAAATTAAATCAGATGGAACCTGGATTTGGCTCCAATCACTTGAACCACGCCAAGAACCTTGTGATTCCCTTACGGTGTCAGTAAGCAATCTGAAAAACACATCATGAGAAGAACAGATTGGTAAAAATGACAGAATCTGTGAAATATTTCCAGGACTGGAAGAAAGACGAAGAACATAATCACACCTCTCGATATCACGATAAAGCTGAACTGCGGAGGACTGTGACTGGTTGTTGCGATTTTTATCGTCGTAGCTACAAAAGATTCTGCGAGTTAAACGAGCACGAATTGCAGGCTGAAGAGGGAACTTGAGAACTGATTCAGTGAAGCAGCTTCTCAAGAATCCAGCTCCCTGAGAAGTAATTTGAAATGGGGCAGGAGTCAACAGGCAATTAGCCATATCCTTCAGTGTTACCGTTAGCTGCTTTGGTTTTGGTTTTGGTTTTAGCCTTTCCTTTTACGTTTTGGTGCAAAAATAAAACGTAGCCTATCGACTTGCGTTGGTTGATTCAACGTCTAGTTTCGTGCCGTATGGTCCTTGCGCTGAGAAATTGTATGAGCATGATCGAAGGTTTGATTTTGAAGTATTTATGAACATGAGTTGAATTGGATTATGATTGAAATTTTAATTATAAATATGTTTATATTAATTTAATATTTTTAACAATTATTTTTTTATTATAATTCATCTCACCTATCATCATTATATTTGAATCTAAACATAAATAATTATTGATTTTAATCTTGTCAGTACCATATTCAATCTCATTACCATCAACATTTTTACTTTAAGCGAAATAAATCTCACCACCCATCCAAATAAAGTCTTAATTCAAACAAATCCAGCTTGTTGCTCCGATCAACTTAAAGGATCAACATAATAATAAACCTAAGCTTCGTCCTAAGTTAACTGAGGCAGGTGGGTGCATTCACAACTATGCCAAAAACAGTAGTGTGATTAGCACACCAATTCTACAAGAAATTCTCAGCTAATCCCAACCAAAATAAAGGTGTCCTTGATAATACGAAGATCGATAAGCCATATCCTATGTAGCAGAGCCAACCATTTAAGAATGCAGAGCAAGTGATGTAGGTAGGCCTCTATAGAATCTAAGAACATCTACACACGCTATTCCTGTTAAAAAAATGAAAAAAAAAAAAAAAAAGATTAGCCGAAAACAGAACATGATCAGCAAATAAACTAATATATAAATATATATATATATAACTGAAACATGTATTAAAAAATAAAGAATATATATAATGTATCCACAACTCTAACTCTGCATTATGGCCATTAGAAGCTATGTTTCTCAGACCCAGATTTGAGTATGTTCAATTTTTTCTAAGTTTTTACATTTATTTGGAAGGTCATATAGCCATTTTAGAAAATATGTCAGACACGGGTGTTGGACACAAGTACTTCAAGAAAAATAAGCATTGGAGCAACATAGATCAGAAGCATAAAAAAATTACAAGTCAGACAAACCAGACATATCTCAAGATGGAACACATAAAATCATCAATGATTACACAGGTAACTTATTCACAAATTAGAAGACTTCAAAAATCTTCATAAAGTACCATTGAAAGAATGGTCCGTCACACTAATAATATCCAGGTAGGAGTACAAGAAATTTATGAAGTCCAAGAATTTGAACTATTACGCCATGCATCATAAAACTGAACTACACATGCTGGGACATAAAACTTATTAAATTTGCTCAAAACTCGACTATTGTTTGTCTCAACCATTAAGCTTAAGAGTGATGGGCGAGCTGGCCCTTTATTTTCAAGCTTGTTTAATAAATAAGTCAAACTGGAGCTCAAAGGTGCTTTATATCATTTAAGCTAGTTAATAGATCATTTATAAATTGTCAGCAGTTTCATTTTTTATTTTAAGAGGCATCATTTACCCAAAGACCATTCCCACTTAACACTTGAATTAAGCCAAGCTGCCATTTTAAATATATATATATATATATAGAGGAAGCAAAACAGCATAATTGACAGGACACAGCAATTTTAACAAAATAAGGATACGGACATAATGGAGCAACCCAAAAAAAAAAAAAAAATCACCATCATACAAAGTTGTTACCATTGACTTAATGATCAACTTTTTTCAATTTTGACTTAGATTTTCTTATGTATTTTAGTAAATCAAATTTTTAAAATATATATATCTAAAAACTATTTCATTCAAAAGTTTGTAAAAGTTTTTTTTTTTTTACATTTTAATCATGAATAAATTCAAAATAAAAGGAGCTCAAAGTTAGATAAACTTGACTACGAAAAAACAGGCAATAACAACTTTTATGGGAGAGAAGTATTAAACATAGAAAGACATCCAAATTAATTTTAAGAAATTAATAAAGGCTCTTTTGAAACAAATATATACATTTATTTATATAAACAGCTCAAAGTTGGACATTCATGACCATGAAAATCAAGCAATGATAACTTTAATGGGAGAGAAGAAGTATTAAATATATCAAGACAATTAAATTAATTTTAACTAAGTAATTAATAAAGGGTCTTTTAAAATAAATAAAAAAATATATTAAAATTTGTCAAAATAAGTTATTAAGGTAAATTTATTATCTTGAATGTATCTTTGTAAATAGATGCAATAGAATTCAAGTTTGGGGTTTAAGCTTTAAAACAACATGCTAGCCATGGACATCCATAAAGCATGGACAGGGCTCTAACCATATGTATATACCTTCCAATACACCAAAACAATTTAAAATATCTACATAACTTCAGCCAGTTGGAAGAGCAGCATAAGCATGGAGAAGAAAAAGCTAACAAGAGCACAAAGACTCGGTTCAAAATCCAAATAAGAAATATCTACATACCTGTTCCATGGGTGCAGTTTCCTCATTCTTTTCTTCATCCATATTATCTGGTTCAACATTGGACTTGTTCTGAATATCAGAAACCTTTTTCTCATCTCTCCCTTTAGCAACATTGGTATCATTGCCCGGAATTATCAAATCTGCAGGAAGCTGACCCGTCTTTAATGCCTGCTCAAGCAAATAACCATCCAGGTTTCATGTTAAAATTAAGAAAGAAATGTAAAAGACAATCTCTTTAAAAGCCACTCATGCAATTAAGCAACCACCTTTTCAAGTCTTGCAACCTCTTCCAAAGTCTGAGAGTTCACAATGGCCGCCTGCATATCAAATAAATTTAAACAGGACCAGAATTTAGCCGTAAGTATGCACAACAAATATGCAAAAGTCATTTAAAAAGATGGCAAGAATTATCAATGACCGTTTATGTAGTTTAAGCCACAAATAAATCACAAATATGCAAGCTTTAGGCTAATTAAAAAAGCAGTCCACAAGGAAAATAAATTAGCAACACACATTGGTAGACATAAATCCCATTTCTTGATAAATACTGTTTTTACATTTTAAACCTGAGTGCCAAAACTAACTAATCTCAGAAGGTTGCTGAACCATTCTCAAAAGTACCACCCATTTAGACGAATTCTTATCATATATGCATGATTTCCTTCCCACTAAAGCAGTTGCTGGTGAAGTAGTCAGAAGGCAGGTTCCTCCTACTTTACCATTGATTACTATATATATATATATATATATATATATAAATAAATAATAATTTCATCCCAGTCCCTCATAAAGTTCTATAAAATCGAAAGCCTTTCTACGATGCATAAGCGAAACCACTAAGAAAACTAAAACACAATCAACATTATTATCCTAGTTTCAAACTAGCATTATGAGAAAAAGGTAATACCTTGATAGCTATAATTTGCTCAGGTGTGGGGGCAACGACTTTTGGCGTCTGTTCTTCCTCTGCAACTTCTGAAACATTTGGAACCTCTTTTGGAGTAAATGTCCTTGTAGATTCTTTCTTTATTTCCTCTTCAGCTTCTTTAGATGCAAAGAGATCTTCAGCTTCCAGTCTCTCCTGTGACCCAGGAAGCAAAATTATGAGAAATTAATTCATATGATAGTAACATGAGGAATCAAAACTATGGAAAATTAGAATATTTAGCCCCCCCCCCCAAAAAAAACATACACCCGCTTTCTTCCCCACCCACCCAAGGATGCAAAAAAAACGCTTAAGCTACATCAAATCAATAATTCAATCCTACAACATAGTGTTTGCTTTGTGAAATAAATTAAAGATGACCAATACCAAAGCATTAGGCTAAAAGAAGGAATTGTGACTTTGAACAAAAAAACAGAATTCAAGACATCTTTTCCTAGCCATCAATGGCCGGAACACAACAAGGAGAATAACTAAATTACCATTCTAACAGCCAATATTGTTCCACTGATTATGTAACTCTCAATCAGTCAAAACAGAACAGCATCTCATGAACCTTAACTCGCCACAAAATTATATTTTATTTATTCAAACTAAATCATGAAGGAACAAAACAATGCTGAGTTCAGACTTATAAAGCTAAAGGTTCAATTAGGCAAATGCTCTTTGGAAGAATGAGTACAGGTTTCAGAATGAACCACAGCAATTTCACATATCATTCACACAATAGGCAACAAAAAATGCATTACAAAAATGATTAAAACTAATTCTGTTTAAAAGGACAAAATAATAGTTTAGCATATCCAATCACCTTAGCCTTGACTTTCTTGAAATCCAGAACACGAAGTGATTTTAGCTTGTGAATCACATACAATCTATAATTAGGTTTCTTTGTAATGTTATTATCCAATAGGCTGAGGAACTGCAGCTTAGGAAGAGATGAAAGAGGATCAATCTCCACCAAGTTCACCAGCCGGTTGTTCGTGAGAACCAATGTATGTAATTTTGGCAAGAACTCTGCAGGACAACGAAAATGTGAACTGCGTAAGAGGCTTCCCACCAAGAGAAAATGTGAAAAGGGCAAAGGGCACATGCTGGGGATTTAGATAGCAGCCACAACACAACGTTACAGCTGCTATTTAGTGGTTTCAGCACTCTCCATTACTGCTATTTGCTGCTAATATTTACT
Source organism: Adansonia rubrostipa (assembly GCA_038381775.1). Lineage (NCBI taxonomy): Eukaryota > Viridiplantae > Streptophyta > Magnoliopsida > Malvales > Malvaceae > Adansonia > Adansonia rubrostipa. The sequence continues at coordinate 9,036,278 of JBBYHM010000003.1, read as the reverse complement.
GCAATTGACTGCAGTAATATTCATTATGTCCCAAATTGCAATAAACGGACTGCAATTTAAATCCCGAGCACATCTACAAGGGAAAAACAAGTGTTTTTCAAAGCTTACCCCCAATTTTGGGACTAATACGCGTAACCCTGTTGTTGTTCATAACCAAGGTACCCAAGCGATTAAGATAAGGGAAGTTATCGAGCTTCACAATCTCATTGTCAGACAAATCTATGGTATCGAATTGGTCCTGTCAATTGAGCCAATGCATAAAAAAAAAGGCACCAGTGAAACGAAACCTATCAATTTGCCAAAACATCCCAAAAATTGCCAAAGCTAAAGTAATACACACCTCGGTAGCACCCAAGTTTTCGATTACAGCAATTTTGTTACCTGAAAGAAGGAAAAGGATAAAGATTAACCTCTAAAGAAAGGGAGGACTATTGTAATTAGGGCTGGGGTTGGAGGACGGAAGAAAGAAAGAGAAGCAGCACCTCGAAGATCCAATTCTCGCTCCTTGAGGGCATTGAAGAAATGAGGGGACTTCCAAATCAAGTCGGCCGTCAGTTTCACCATAGCTTTCCTTCTTCTATTCTTTCCCTTCTCTACTAAATTCTAAACCACCGAATTCTTTGTTCAATGCGGTGTGGGAGCAAGTGTAGGAGCAGCGAGTCGGCTACTTTACCACTTTCACAATTCAAACAAAGCTACTTTACTACTAGAGAGTAAAATGTAATTAAGACGGACTTCCTTAAAATTTGTTTACGGTTCCGTTTCCCTTTCCATTTTTCTGAGAGCCTAATCGGACAACATGAACTCGGTGGTTTAGGGTTTAGTAATTAAAAAGTTATTTTCGCAAATAAAAGTAATTTGAAGGGCAAATAATTGAAAAGTTATTTTAGTAGTAATAGTTAACTAATCAATTAAAGGGAAAGGGCGTTAAATCAATTACTTGAAATTAAAGGGCAATTATGGTAAAAGAAAAAAAATTATGTATTTGTCTTGTATTTGTATTATTTTTTATTTTATAATCATATTTAAGATATTATATATACATTTTTATATATTAATAGTTCGTATTATATATATATCATATTTTATTTTTTTGTGTTGTATTATGTTTTAATTATTTTTTCGTATTATGTTTGAAATTGTTAAATCTAATCAATCTTATTTTTTTTAAATAGCTCAAATTTTTTGTCTTATATAAATGTCGATACTTTCATGTATTCATATCATAATGATATTATTTTTTTATGTTCTATTGTATTTTAAATATTTTTTGTGCCATGTTTGTGCTCTACATTATTAAAATAACTACTTTTT
>JBBYHM010000003.1:9012234-9033116 GCA_038381775.1 Adansonia rubrostipa | reverse complement strand
TTTTAATTTTCCTTAGAACCCAATCCTAAGTAGTTACTGGGTGCCTTAGTGTCGATGGTAAGCCTTAGGAATATTTTGATTTTCCTTAGAACTAAATCCTAAGTAGTTATCGGGTGCCATAGTATCGATGGTAAGCTTTAGGGATATTTTAATTGTTCTTAAAACCTAGTCTTAAATAACCACCGAGTGTTTCTATGCCGAAGGTATATTTGAAGGATAGGTTCGTTTTTCTTTTATTTAATTTTCCTTAGAACCAAATCCTAAGTAGTTATCGGGTGCCTTAGTGTCGATGGTAAGCCTTAGGGAAATTTTAATTGTTCTCAAAACCTAGTCTTAAGTAACCACTGGGTGTTTCTATGCCGAAGGTATACTTTAAGGATAGGTTTGTTTTTCTTTTATCTTTTTAGTCCTTAGATTCAAATTAGTACTTTAGTGTCTAAGCCGAGTCATAGGTCTTTTTTTTTTTCAAATAAAATTCGTATGTCTTTGTAAAATAAAGGCAATGTCTAAGAGTTAGAGTGATGCGTGAAACTCCTCCCAGCCATATGTGATAGGGGTTTTATGGATCATTCCAATGATGAGATACCCTTTTCAAAATGGAAATCAAGAATTTTATACAAATAAAAATCTTTCACATTCTGCCAGGTACTCTAGTAGGATGTGAAAGACATTTTGGTTTTTTAGAACCTTTTATGTCCCTTTGGTTTTTCGTTAGGGTATAAAAGGAAATAATAAAAACTTTCGTGTCCCATTAGTTTTCTGGTGGGGATGCGTAAGATGTTTTGATTTTTAAAATGAAAAACCCCAATTTTCTCTTTTGGAATAATAAATTCTTATTTTAACAATACAGGAATTGTAATTAAGTACCACATATTGAAGCGGGATAAAAAAATTAAAGTTCAAATTAACCATGATCAATAAGGTACTAATTTTAGGTAGCACGAGAGGGTTGATCCTTACTTGTTGCTATAACCGACTCTCAAACCCTTAAAAATGATCTTTGGTACTTCATAGACCACAAAATTTTTTTTTAGGTTTTTGTGACCCTTAAAGCTTTAAATCCAATAGATGACCAATCTTACCTAGCCAAAACAGATTAGTGGCGACTCCAAACAAATAGTCATTTTGTGATGACTATTTAGAGTTAAGATGGAAGAATGATTCATCTTAACTATTGGGTCCCCAGAAATAATAGAATGTTAATATCGATATGGCCCAAAAAAAGAAAGAAGAATAAATAGTTTTGAAATAATGATACATCACCACTTATATAGTCAAGGGCCATTTAAGTCAGGCTTGGTCAGGATTCGCATCTAGACCACGTTATAACAGTGACCAGTCAGATAAACCAGAATGGGAAATGTATTTCGATGGGGCCTCAAACTCTTTAGGCCATGGAATTGGGGTAATCTTGATATCCTTAAAAGGAGACTACTATCCTTTCGCTACCAAGTTAGATTTTGATTGTACAAATAATATGGCAGAATATGAAACATACGTTACGGGATGCTACATAGCAATTGAAAAAAAAAAGCTTAAGTGTTGAAGGTCTATGGAAATTCAGCTCTACTAATTTATCAACTATATGGGGAATGAGAAACCAAGATCCAAGGCTGGTGCAATATCAAAAGTTGATTTTTAGATTATTAAAAGAGTTTGAGAAAGTAAACTTCATCCATTTGCCTTAAGATGAGAATTAAATGACAGATGCTCTGGCCATCATTCCTTGATGTGTAAAGTAAATGAGAAACACAAAGTAATCTCAATTCAGATAAGCTTATACAAGTCTCCCGCATATTGTTATAATATTAAAGAAGAAGTAGATGGCCACCCATGGTATTACGATATTAAAAGATACCTCAAGGATCGAGAAACCTAGACAATGCCTTCAAAAATGACAAAAAGACATTAAAGAGGTTGGCAATGAGTTTTATCCTAGCTGTGAGATCCATTACAAGAAAAATTATGACTAGATGCTATTAAGATGTGTGGATGCTCCTAAATCACAGAGAATTTTGGAAGAAATACACAAAGGAGTTTGTAGAATTCATGCCAATAAGCATAAAATGGCAAGACAAATCATAAGTTTAGGCTACTTTTGGATGACTATGGAAAGTGACTGTATTAAGTATGCCCTAAAATGTCACAAATGCCAAGTCTATATAGACAAGATCCATGTACTAGCTTTGCCATTGCATGACATAACTACTCCATGGCCTTTCTCTATATGGGGTATGGACATTATTGGACCAATTAACCCTATATCTTTAAACTGTTATTATTTCATTTTAATGGCTCCAGACTATTTCACCAAATGAGTTAAAGCTGCCTCTTAAGCAAATGTAACAAGTTTAACGATGATAAAATTCTTGAAATCAATACATTTATCGATTCAGAATCCCTAAAAGGATTATAATAGATAATGCCTCTAATTTAAATAATAAACTGATGAAAAAAGTGTATGCCGTACTCAAAATCTCGCATCGTAATTGGGTGACATATTGTGTAATAATGAAAGGAGTGATAGAAGTAACTAATAAAAATATCAAGAGGATTATGGTGAAGATGGTGGAGACCTATAAGGATTAGCATGAGAAACTCCCTTTCGCCCTCTTGGCTTATTGAACTTTAGTTTGGACCTCTACTAGGAAACACCTTACTCATGGGTCTATGGCAAAAAAGTTGTTCTACCAATTGAAGTTGAAATTCACTTACTTTAGGTATTCATGGAGACTAAGTTGGAAGAAGCTGAATGGGTCCAAGATCGTTATAAACAATTGAATTTTATTAAAGAAAATAGGCTAAAAACTATTCAACATAGGCAATTGTACTAGAGAAAAATGATGAGAGCTTGCAACAAAAAGCTCCGCCCAAGGCAATTTCATGAAGGAGAGTTGGTACTAAATAAACTCTTTCCTAGCCAAAAAGATCCACATGAAAAATAGGTGCCAAATTGGGAAAAGCCCTATGTGGTGCAAAAGGCATTTTTAAGAAGGGCATTCATTTTGGCACAAATGGATGGGCACACTTTACCCACCCTGTTAATTCTAACAATGTAAAAAAGTATTATGCCTAAAAGGCAATATCATTTAAAAATAAAAAAGATAAATAAAAATGGCTAAAAACCCAAAAATGGCATTCGAACAAAGTGTTGAAAAAGGGAAGCTTTGAGTTGAAAACTTAAAAAAAGGGGCTCAGGTATTTGAAAAAAAAAACAAATGAGGTGGAATTTGCTAAAAGGTCAAGGCCAAAAAGGAAGGCAAAGTGCAACAAAAATATCTTCAAGAGATTGATCCACGTAAGAGCAATATTCCATTCAAGAAAAACTTTCAAAGGACTAACTTGGAGATTTTGCTTAACTGAGTAACACCCAATTTTGTTTTGTACCTTATTCTTATTCTTATTGAAAAACCAATATTGTATCTCTTCTCTCTATTGGAATTTAAATACATATTTTTATCCATACCTTCATCAAATCCTCTAGTCATGCTAGCATTTTTTATAAATAATCGTAGACATTTTAGAAATAAATAACAAAAAGATTGTTTTACATTACTTTGGACTTAGGTTGAAACATTATAGGGATCTTAGTTAGTATTTCAATTTTTTGAACATTCTAGAAAGGATTGAAATAAACAGATGACGCGGTTGAATAACATCAAAGAAAAAAGAACTCAAAAGTGGTGGTTAAAGAACATTTTTTATAAGAAGAAAGATAAATCCTTTCACAAAATTCCTCAAAAGAAAAGCTGAATGCATATACAAACCACCTTACCCAAAGAAAACAATATCCACGACATTTTTTTATGGTGCCTTTGTCTCCAAGTATAGGAGTAGGTTCTTTTTGCCCGTAGTATTTTTTTAAAATATCTTAAATTTAAGGTTCAGGCACTGGCTCTTTTTGCCAAAAAGAAAAATAAATGTCCACAACATTTTCTAAAGATACATTCAACTCTAAATAAAGACACAAGCTTACATTACTAAAAGAGAAGAATCCCTATAACATTTTTTAAAATACCTTCAATTCCAAAAATAGGTCAGGTTAGATACCATTTATAAGAACTTGTAAATCAAAAATATAATGAAATCATGAGAATTTATCATATGCATTCAGCATGTATTTGCACTTACATTCAATGATTTGCAGATTAAAGTTAAACGTGACAACTGTAGAAAAGCAACAATCATGCTCACTTCTTCAAAATTAATGATAAGTCTTTCATGCTTTTAAAGGATCGAGTATCAAATATTATCTCACTTAGTTGACTCGTATGGCTTCATCCTAGTCAACCTTTTACTTGTTGACTCATATGATTTTATCTCAGACAGCCTCTTAAACTCATTGACTTGTATGTTTTCACCTCGGTCAACCTTTTAAACTTGTTGACTCGTATGGCTTCATCCTGATTAATATTTTAGACTTGTTGACTCATAGGGTTTAGTCTCGGTCCATCTTTTAGACTTGTTGGCTCATATGGTTTCATCCTGATTAACTTTTTAGACTTGTTAACTTGTATGGTTTCGTCCTGGTAAACCTTTTACACTTGTTGGCTTCTATGGTTTCATCCTAATCGACCCATTTAAACTTGTTGACTTGTATAGTTTTATCCTGCTCAAACTTTTAGACTTGTTGCCTCGAATATTTTCATCTTAGTCAACTTTTTAGACTTATTGACTTATATGTTTTCAACCTAGTTAACCTTTTGGACTTGTTGACTCTTATGGTTTCATCCTGGTCTACCCTTCAAACTTGTTGACTTATATAAATTCATCTCAGTCAACCCTTTAAACTTGTTGACTCATATGCTTTCATCTCGATCAACCTCTTTTACTTGTTGACTCATACGATTTCATCCTAGTTAACCTTTTTAACTTGTTAACTCATATGGTTTCATCCCAATCAACCCCTTAAACTTATTGACTTGTATGGTTTCGTTCAGTCAACCCTTTTAACTTATTAACTCATAGGTTTTGTTTTGATCAACCCTTCAGACAAGCTAATTTTTATACTTTTACCTTGGTCAACCTTTTTTTACTTAAGTTCTGCCATAGTCAACCTATCAAATTTAGGTTTCACCTCGGTCACCCTTAATTGACTATTATGGTTTCATCATGGTCAATCCCTTTAGATTTTAGTTTCACCCCAATCAATGCTTTAAACCTAGGTCTATCCTTGTGATCTTCCTAACCTAGGTTACGGCTTTGGTTATTGTTTTCATTTTAATGTATATATTCAATGTAATTTAGTTCATTTCTTTTAAGTCTTGACTACCCAGACGAAATTATGTTCATTTGGGTCTTTACTATATTCCTGATTCTCAGTAGTGACCAAAGAAGGACAATTGTAGATATTTGATTTCGTCTAGGTATTTCTCGATAAGTCCTAAATATCCAAGATTAAGAATATAGCGACTGCTAAGTCAAAGGTTGACTTTCTCTAGGAAGATCTAGCATTTTTAAGATCTTTTCAATCATGTCTAAATGGTCGCATGTCCATGAGATGGAAAAAGTTAGTCTCAAAGGTCATAAGGAATAAATCCTGGATAAAAAGGATGAATATTTAAAAGAAAAGTTTGTTTTTAAATTTTTTCTTGTCAAACTTTGAAGTTCATTTTTGTAAATGATATCACGGTCAAATTTTTCATTTTTAGGAATCTTTTGAGATTTTTTTGTAAAATCTAGAAACTTGACCATCGTATATTTTTATCGATACATGTATAGTATTTATGCGAATATGCACTTCAAAATATCAAAAATATCCAAGGAAAAATCTTTATTGACATTTTATACTATGAGGTGTCAAGTTGTCAGATTTATTTATTAAATTTGAATTTTTTACGATACCACAAGTATCATATTCATGAAAATTTTTTAGATAAAATTTGTTTTGAATTTTAAGTTTTTATCTTTATTATTTTTATAAATTAAAATTTTAACTAATGTGTTGAATAAAATTCATTTTTATAAAATTTGAACATATTTTTGGAACCAAGATTAAGAATATAGCGGCTACCAAGTCGAAGGTTGACTTCCTTCAAGAAGATTTAGCATTTTGAAGATCTTTTTAATCATGTCTACATGGCCTCATGTCCATAAGATGGAAAAAGTGTCTCAAGGGTCATAAGGAATAAATCACAGATAAAAATGATGAATATTCAAAGGAAAAGTTTGTTTTTAAATATTTTCTTGTCAAACTTTGAAGTTCATTTTTTTAGATGATGTCAAGGTCAAATTTCTCATTTTTAGGAATTTTTCAAGATTTTTCTATAAAATTTGAAAGCTGAATGTGATATATTTTTATCGATACATGTATAGTATTTTTGCCAATACACTTCCAAAAATCCAAAATATCCAAGGAGAAATCTTTATTGGCATTTTATACCATAAGGTGTCAAGTTGTTAGATTTATTTATTAAATTTGAATTTTTGACGATACCACAAGTATCATACTCATGAAAATTTTTTAGATAAAATTTGTTTTGAAATTTTAAGTTTTCATCTTTATTATTTTTATAAATTAAAATTTTAACTAATGAGTTGAATAAAATTCATTTTTATAAAATTTGAACATATTTTTGGAACCAAGATTAAGAATATAACGGTTGCCAAGTTGAAGGCTGATGTCCTCTAGGAAGATTTAGCATTTTTAAGATCTTTTCAATCTTGTCTAAATGGCTGCATGTCCATAAGATGGAAAATATGAGTCTCAAGGGTCATGAGGAATAAATCCTAGATAAAAATGATGAATATTCAAAGGAAAAGTTTGTTTTTAAATATTTTCTTGTCAAAATTTGAAGTTCATTTTTGTAGATCATGTGACGGTCAAATTTCTCATTTTTAAGAATTTTTCAAGATTTTTCTATAAAATCTGGAAAGCTAAATGTCGTATATTTTTATCGATACATATATAGTATTTATGCCAATATGTACTTCAAAAAATCAAAAATATACAAGGAAAAATCTTTATTGGCATTTTATACCATGAGGTGTCAAGTTGTCAGATTTATTTATTAAATTTGAATTTTTGATGATACCACAAGTATCATACTCATGAAAATTTTTTTAGATAAATTTTGTTTCGAAATTTAAGTTTTCATCGTTATTATTTTTATAAATTAAAATTTTAACTAATTTGTTGAATAAAATTCATTTTTATAAAATTTGAACATACTTTTAGAATTTTTTCGTTTTCAAATTACGGAGTTTTCTACTCCATAAATTTTTTTGATCGCATTTTTCTAACTTTATAATTTTTAAAATTCTTTAAATATTTTAATTAAATTCATATTAGATTAGTTTTTGAAAATTCAATTTATTTAATGAATTTTCAACTTTTTCAAAAATCAAATTTCTTCTATGAAGATTTTTCTCGTAAAATTTTGAGTTTAGAATTTGTAACTATCTTTTTCTTACACGTAAAATTTCTCATAAATTTCCTTTAGATTTCAACACTTAAGATTTTAATGAAATTTTTTTATTTTTTTATTTTTATTTTTATTTTTATTTTGGGCTAAATTTCCTTAATGGGCCTAAAACTTTCAAATTTTGCAATAAGCCCAATAAACCCAATAATTTCTCAACAAACCTAATAACCTTGCCAAGCCCATTTTTGTTTTTTCCCAAGCCTATTTCATTTTCTACAAGCCCAATAAGATTATTTGTGATTATTCCATTAATTTTTTGATAAAGCCCAATAGGCCCTTTTTAATTTTATGACAAACAGAGTAATTTTTAATCTTTTGAAGATTTTTATTAATTCTTTTTGGGTCCAAAATTTCATATGGATATTTAATTAGGCCTTTTACATGTTTAAATTCATAAATAAATTTATTAAGTCATAACTTCTAATTTCTTATAATTTACTCCGTTCAAATCATTTTTTTCATAAAATTTGTAATTATGACCCTATTTTTTTCATTTTTTTCCATTCTCAAAATTTTATTATATTTATTTTAATTGTGGAATTTAGTGATTTAGTTACATGAACTAGTTTGGTTGGAATTTAATTTTTTAACTAATTTAGTTACATTTTAACTATATATTAAATTTATATTTTCTTAAATCATTACAAAATCTAGGGTTAGCACACATTAGGCTTTTTGACTATTATGACCTAGAAAAATCTACAAAATAAATTAAATAAATAATATAAAAATAAAATTTTGCAAAAACTCCTAGAGCCATTCGGCCAAGGGGTTTACTTATACCCCTTGGTTCAATTCTGTCCCTATAACAAGGGATGGTTTTTTCACTTTAGAGACTTCAGCCTTTTTGTACCAAAAAAAAACACATAATTTTCTTAAATTTTCAAGCTTTTTAGGTAAAAATACTTACAAAATTTTTAGTTTTTGTTACTTTCATTTGGTTTTTTCTCCTTTTTGTGAGCCACAATCATGCTTGTGCTCATGGATTTTAATCCATGTTGAAAGGCCAAGTATGATATCTATGAATAGAGTTTCTTAATTTTCTTTTTCTATTTAGTTTTAATTAGTAATATGTTGATTTTTGTCAAGTTTATTTGTGATTATTGATAGAAATAACATTATTTTTATGTATATATTTTTGTGTTATTTTTCTTAATATTTTCATGTTGATTAATTCATTATTTATCATGTTTTTATGCATATTTATGTTTGGTAAAAATTATGACATGTATATACCTTGATATTCATAAAAATATTTGATGAAAAAAATATTTCTTGATGAAATACGCGCTGGCCAAAATCCCTATGGGCCTTAGATAATTTTTCATGCTTGATTTTATGATGTTTTGGATTATTTTGTAACATTTGAAACTTTTAAGAGCTTAAAAATAATTTTTCAAAAATTTTGAAGATCTTAGAAAGGTGATTCTAAGCTTGATTGAATCTCATCTTGATGATTTTGTAATGTTTTAATTTTTAGGTTGTTTTGTAAATATAGAAAATTTAGGGACCAAATTGTGAAAATCAAAAAAAAATTTCATGGCCATTCAAACTTGGTTGAGAGCTTCTTGGACCCTTAAAGAAGTGTTTTTGACATGGTTAAATGTATTTCATGCATTTTTAACCTTTTAAAAGCTTTTTTGCAATTTTAAAAAGTTTAAAGGCTTAATTGTAAAATTTGAAAAAAAAATTGTGTCAAGACCATGGGCGCTTGGCTGAATTGTTTTTATGACTTTTGGATTGATTTCCATGATTTTTGGGTTTTGTTTGATGTTTATTTATGATTTTCTCTAATGTAAAGACTCAATTGCAAAAGTTTTTGCATTCATTAGGAATAGCCTAGCATTTTAAGGGTAAAACGATCATTTTACCATTAAAATTTCTCATTTAGGGTATTTTGGTCATTTAAAGTGTTTTTAGCATTCCTCTGATTTTCAGGTAGGGGTGTAAAAAGTATTATAACTTTTTGTATTCTTCTGGTTCTCCGTTAGGTTATAAAACGTAATTTTGAAAATTTAGGGGCCTAATTGCAATCTTTACATTTTAGGTAACTTTTTAATATTCTAATTACCCATTTAGGATAAAATTATCATTTTCTATCATTTTTGAGTCCTTAGGATTACCGAGATACTTTCACGACGAAGGTATACCTTAGGAGCATTTTACTAATTTCTTTTATAATCAAGTCCTATGTAGTCACTAGGATTCTTTCATGACAAAGGTGTGCATTAGGGATAGGTTCATATTTTTTATGATCATTTTGAGTCTTCTAGGGGTGCCAAGATACTTTTATATCGATGGTATACTTTAGGAAAATTTTGGTAATTTTGCATTAAAACCAAATCCTTTAGAGTTACTAGGATACTTTCATGTTAAAGGCACTCGAAGGAATATTTTGGTCTTATCAATCAGGTTTGAGTCCTTTAAATCTAGCTTTGTACGTATAGTTGAAATTGAGTCTTAGGACAAATTTTATTATTTATTATAAAATCAAAATTTTTTTTTAAAAAAAATTTAAGGTAATGTCTCTGAGTTAAAGTAGTATGTGGAATTTCTTCCAGTATATAAGAGCGATTCTATAGATTATTTTAATAACAAGATATCCTTTTCAAAATGAAAATCGAGATTTTTTTTGAAATAAGTGGAAACAAAACCTTATGTTTTCCTCCGATTTTCAAGCAAGATGCATAAGAGACTTTAATTGTTAAAATAAAACCTTTCATATTCCTCTAGCTCTCTAGTGGGGGTATGAAAGATATTTGACCCTTCGTATTCCATTGGTGCTCTACTAGGTTTGAAAGATGTTTTGTTGTTCAAAAAATATTAAAAACTTGATTTTCTAATCTGGAATAAAAAATTTGTTTCATAAAATTTTTTATTTTTGATATATGTTTAGTTATAATTAAATATCAAATACTAAAATTTGAATAAAAATTAGAATTTAAATTAACAAGTGGGTAATAGGTATCGATTTTTTAGCATCACAAGAAAGATCGATCCTTACTCATGCTTATAACCGACTCTCAGAAACTTTCATATGATCTTTGGTATGAACACAGACTTGGAAGTTTCTTTAGGGTTTTGTAACCCCTTAAAATACGAACTCCGATAGCTAACCAATCTCACCTAGCCAAAATAGATTGCTGGCGTCGTCTCCAAGATCAATGGTCATTCCATAATGACTATTTAGGGTTAAATCGAGTGAGTGATTTATCTCGATGCCTTGTCCTCAAACCCAAAAAATAAGAAAAATAATAATGATATGGGCCCATAAAAATAGAAGAATAATGATATGTAAATATATATAAGAATAAGGGGTATACTTGCCTTTTAAATCAGGCTAGTCAAGACTCATACCTAGGCCACATTGCAACAACTTACAAGAACTAATATGGATTGAAGCATGCGTAGACGCTACACCATGAACGTTCTCATTCCAAGATATTTGGTAAAAAGATTGAATTACATTGATAGGCTCGTTGAAAGGTGTCAAAGAGACCATCTTGACTCTAGCATTTGGTTGGTCATGATAGGCTGCTAGAGCCCGCAAATAATCTAAGTTCATAAGTAAAAATCTATGTGTAATAATGTAGATCTTGATTATGTTCCTTGCCAAGATGTTAGGAACCTAATGGGTCACATAGACATAATTAATTAAAAGGCACAATGTGGACTTAATTGAACGAATTCAGTTAAGATTTAATTAAGACATAACTTGCATTCATGCAATCTAATTAAAGATGTCTTAATTTTGCAGTAAAGATAAAAATGTCTTATCAAGACATTGTCTAATTGTAGACATATCAATGTGTGTCTTAATTGATTTAGATATATCCAAATGTGAAAGAGTCACCCATTGCCTATGAATTTCACTAAGAATCAAATTCATCATTTTATTATTTATCTTGGTCGATTGATATTCATTGGTGATTAAGGTTAATTTGATAATTATTAACCAATTATAAATTTGGATTTACATGAAGTAAAATAGTTTACTTAGGCAAAAAGATTAATTAAGAATTAAAATCTGGTATGTAAATTCTTAAGTTAGCCTAAATCACCTAGCTAGTCTTGTGGCTTCGTAGTTAACAAAACCATAATAGCTTTGACTAGCTTGACCAAACATGAGCATGGCTTCGACCCATGACACTAAAGTTAATGACATGACCAAATATTGACAACTGGAGATGGAAGTGTTCTATCTCATGTAAGAATGTTTGCTCTTTGTCAAACTTCTCCAAGTTGTGCACATAAAGTGTATTGGCCATAAAAGGAATTTATGAGGATCATAATTCTTTTGAGACTTGGTAAATTGCTAGAGTTTTCCTCTAGGGGAAAACATAAGAATTCCAGCTACCCAAAATTCACAAACACCAACCTTCTTTGGAAATTTCTTCAAAAGTTTTTTCTTGTTTTTCAAATCTTGTTCAATTTTCACTAAAAGTTTCACCTTAATCTCAATTTGAATCTAAGCTTATCTTAAACCATTATTTGGTTACTCTTTTAAATATTAGAGATGGGTTATGAGATAAATTTCATATCAGTCCCATTTTTTTATGATTTTCATTTGTGTTATAGAATATTTATCTGCTATGACTAACCTGTTTCATATGTATACTCAACATGATATAAAAACTTCCATAAGTATCAGCTTGTTTCCTCAAATAAAGGCAATATTTTTGGGCTACGATCTTTTTTGAGTCTTTTGCCATTTTATTAGGAAAAATGTTGAGATTTGTTCCAAACTCGAAATATCTTTTCCAAAGGCTAACCCAAAAAAATTTAAAATGCAAAAATTTTATGTTCCATCGAGTTTCAAGAGCTTTAAATGTTTTTAACAAACTTTGGATTATTCATATTTTAATCATTATTGAATTTTTTAAGATTATGGCTAACTATTGAAATTTAAAAACATAAAGAAAAAATAAACTTAAGATAATATATGGCTAGATGGTACTGATTTTCATGCATCATAAGGTGCTAATCCTTCCCCATGTGTATCAAACTTTTGAACCCATCTTTTTCGAAAAGATTTCAAATGCAGCCTTTAAAATCAATTCTTTTAGCTAATTTCAAATTATCTAAAGGGGATTGATTTTAATAGATATTTAATCGCACCTAGCCAAAAGGATAGATGAGGACTTCAATTTCCCAACTATTTTTTCTAATATCTATTAGCTAATTTCAAAATTTCTAAAGGGGATTGATTTTAATAGATATTTAATTGCACCTAGCTAAAAGAATAGATGAGGACTCCAATTTCCCAACTATTTTGTAATAGCTATACGGAAGGTTGAATTTGTTTTGAGTGGTAAGGCCTTAGTCGAAACAAGATGAGATTTTTTTCCTGCTCTGATATGCCAAGATTCGCATCTTGAGCTTGTTAGAACAGCCTTGGCGACTCTACTAAGGTTTTTAAAGAGTCAAGCCATGACCAAGTCGCATGTTATCTAAGTTTCGATTTTCTTGGTTTTAATCGGTATTCAACCATGATCCCCTCATTGGTTATTATTGTATTTATTTTGGTAATTTGCTATTTTGATTACTAAATCCGTTCTCTATTTCTTTCCTATAATTTTTAAGGTGTTTTCAAATTTTCATATCAAAAAAATTGTTAAAAAAAAGGTTTGTAGATTTTCCTTCACTATGTAACAATTTATGCATTAGACTCTCTATTAGACTACTGGGGAAAGCAGAGGCCACCCAATAATCTTAAGTGGAAATGAGTAGCTACATATTCATGATGACCCTCCACATGGGCTAGCAAAAACTTGCAGAGTATAAATTACTCATGTTTTTGTGATGACCTCCATATGAACATAAGAACATATACCCCCCCGAATCGAACTCTTTCCACCAAAAAGCCTATGATGGCAAGGATTGAGATGCCTTACTATTCCTTATTGAACTATAGTAAGGAACAATTTGGGGAATCTTTTCTTAGAGTCATTCGTAACTACATATAGAGAACCATAAGGGCTAACCTTAGTACAGCCATGTCAAATTTTTAAAGGCAACCCAAACATTAGGTACACTTAATTTTTTATAACCCGAACATGTTAAACAAGTGGTGATGAATTAACATTGGTCCTTGTGATGATTATTTGTCTCTTAAAGGTACCATACCATCTTAAATTTGTCTGGGCAGTTCATTATGTTGCTCGATGTGTAGCTAACATCCACAATAAATCGAGCCATAATGAATGAACATCATCACTCATGGTAAATTTTTTGCCCCATCAATGCCATAATGGCTTAATAAAATGTCAAATGTTGTTGGGTCAAGATGTTATATTGCTTGATTGATGACTAACATTTGTAATAAATAGGCCACAGTCTACAAACATCATGTTGCCATTGATATGTTGCCTTAAGATAGAGAGATACCTTAATTAAGATCAATTAGTGTCAAGAGAAGCGATTGTGTTGTCCAATTGAAAACTAATGTCCATAATAAACCAAGCTAGGATGAACGAACATCACTGCCATGATGTTATATAGATGCTGTGTTTATTAGTAAATGTGCCTTATAGCAAATCAGATTAGACTTAAGGGCATACAATCAATAATGCAAACCTATCACTACATTATAGTAATACAAGGTTTTTCTTCATGTTAGTGGCATTACCAACAATCATGAAACCACTAATTAGATGAAGCCCATAAGGCCTTGCAAAGAAATTATAAAGCGTTATAATTATAGAATCCTTATACATTAAAGCCATGCTCTTAAAATGCTAAAGCTATTTCTCGTCATCGTATTGCTAAGACAAGGCATTGCTACTCAAAGACTAGCATATGTTATGCCTTCTTATTTATGAAGTAAGCAACCAATCCCATAAGTTAAATTATAAAGGATACTTGAGATTGCATATGGGTGATTGATTTATAGAAACTAGTTCACTGAACATAGCCTATGTAAGAACTCCAATTGATATTAGTCACTCAAGTGTTTATGAAAATGTTCTCATGTGCTAGTGGTATAACTAGTCTTCAGACTAGTTATAGCAAGTCATCTTGTATGAGAAGTGTAATACTTTGATTTCATTTGAAGAGGTCCACGAGGATGATGCCTATAGTTAGGTGATTTTGGGTATGGCGTGAACCAAATGAAGGTAGACGAGTGATCTAGAGAGGATTTACCACTCTTACTGATATTGGAGATGTATTCTATTTATTCTTGTTATGGAAGTCTATGGCCAAAGCACGACGGATTTAGAAAAAATCGTTTTTCTAAATTTCATAAAACTACCCATGAGCGACATGAATTAATCTAGATTGAAACATGAGTAAACATTGCACTATGCTCATTCTTATTCTAGGATATTGGTGAAAATACTAAATTACACCGATAGACTTGCACATTTGACTCCTCGACATCTGAATAGTCATGATAGGTTGCTAGATCCCGCTCTTGATCTATAAACATGACTAATGAAATTAATTATTTTTATTGTCAACATGTTCAGAATCTAATAGTGAAACATAATAGAATGAATTAATTAGGTCAAAACCGTAATTTTATTAGTACTTAATTAAATAAAATATATATTACTAAAGATTTAATTAAATTAGTTCAAGGTTTATTAAAATATAAATTATATTTATAAAATCTAATAGTGATGCCATAGTAAAGTGATAAAGATAAGATGGCCTAATCAGAACAATGACCAATTGTAGATAAGATTGTCATTATGGTTGTCTAATTGAGCAAATGAATCCGCCATTATGTCAATTAATAGTGCTTATAAGGTTACATTTGAGAATTTCAATTTCAAAAAATGAATTTAAATTTTAAAAATAATGTAAATTATGTTATAAAATAAATATAAATGTACTATAAATGATTATTTTTTAAATTCATGTTTTTATTAGATGCCTATTTAATGATGAATTTAAAATTTATAAATTTGTGATTCATATTTGTATACCTTTCAAATACATAATCATATTAAGTTATTACTAATTTATACATAATATATATATTTCATTCTCACAATTATATAACAAATGAAATCCAAATCTAAATTTTCAAGGAGATTCGAACTCAATATCCAAACAAAGCGAAGGTATACAACCGACATTTGGAGAAGAAAACGATTTCCACCCCTATCCCTCTTTTATATCTTTAGAAAGGAAAAATAGGGAGAAAAGTTCTCAGTATTAGCAAAAAGGTTAAGGACATAAGATAGGTTCACATATTTTCATGGTTGTTGCACGTGATCAAGATCATATTCATATATATGGGCCAAAGAGAAGTTCCTAGGTTTAACGTGGTTGTACATGTTCAGAACTCCTAATCATGTGAGATTCTCAATATAGCCGAAATCCTTTGTTCGAAACCCAACCGTTCGAGGATGAACTCAGCAAGTGATGTAAGCCTCTATAGAATCTTCGAATGCTATTCCTGGGAAAGAAACAGTCACAAAAAATAATACTGAGATCACTTGAACATATAAGCACAAAAACTAAATACGACCAGCACATAAACTAACGACTAAAAATATAATTGACAATCATATGTTAAATGATAAACAAAGCATGTGTATCTACAACTCAAGCATAAAAAACCTAGTTCCTAGTTCATTTCAGACAAACCAGACTTCGCTCAAGATGAAACACAAATTCATTAACTACAGAGGTAGCTTGTCACAAATAAGAAAAATTTTAAAATAGCCTGTTCCCAACAAGATGCAGGTAGTAATAGATAAATCAATGGAGTCCTTAAAAATTTTAACTGAGACAAGCCATGAATTAAAAAGTGTACCATGCTCAGACATAAAATTAAATTAAGTTGATCAAGACTCAAAACATATTTGAGCTCAATCATTGTTTCTAAGATTGTTTAACAAAGAAGTCAAACTTGAGCTCAAGGGTGCTTTAGACCATTTAAGCCAAGTTATATGATCACTTACAAGTTGCTGGCTGTTTTTTCGATTTTCATTTTTTTTAAATACAAAAGGAACATTATGGTTCAAACCTAAGATCTCTACCCAAAGCTCATCCCACACTTGGAACTTGAATTCAGCCAAGTGGCTATCTACATATATATGCATCTCAGAAACTTGTGCAGACACAGGATCCAGCATAACACGGAATAGAGGGGAGACTCCTACTTTTAAAGAATTAGGGAGGTGCATGACGGAGGCAAGAGTTGTCACTGTTTATTTTTTATGGTCAATTTTTTTAAATTTTCACCTAAATATTTTATATTTTAATGGATCAAATTCTAAAAATATATTTCTAAAAACTACTTAATTCAAAAGTTTGTAAAAAGTTGCTTTCCCATAGTGAGTTTGTAAAAAGTTGCTTCCCCAAATTTTAATCACTAATAAATTCAAACTAAAAAGGGGTCAAAATTAGATATACTCGACTAAAAAAAAAAAAAAAATCAAACAATTGACAACTTTTATGTGATAGAAGTATTAAATATATAAAGACAATTTAATTAACTTTAACTAAGTAATTAACAAAGGGTCTTTTAAAACAAATATAGAATATTTGTCACAATAAGTTATTTAAGGTAAATTTATTATTTTCAACTTACCTTTGCAATTAAAGCTATTAAAACTGAATGTTAGCAATTGACATCTATGAAGCATGGACAAGGTTGCATCAATGTTGGGCAGAGATACAAACTCAAAATATCAGGACATATGTAGGATATGTTCCAATATGTCAAAACAATTTAAACCAATAACAATAAAAATATTTTTGATTTTAGACATGGCTTCAATACCAAAGTGAAGCCAAACAAAAACTCATATTAGTTTACTGGAAATTTTGTAAGCCTTAATCAAGATCCAGATGCTATATTCAGTTTAGTTTATACTACTTTACAGATATTTGTTCACATGCAACAGCACATTAAATAAGTAGAACTGAAAGTGCACTTGTTCAATGAAACGTTTTTGGACAAATATTTAAATCAAATTTGGCTGTATATTTTGCCCTTATATAATTTTTATATGTTTCTAACTCGAACATAAATCTAATTAAAGTTAAATTTTTAATGGGTTAAGAACTTCTAATTCTGTTCTACATTTGTTTTGGTTGAGAACCATTATAATAGTTGAACTTCATTTGCTCAAACCAAATTAAAATTATTTGAAATATAGCACAACTTTCTTTCTAAAACAACTCACTATCAAACTTTAAAAGAAAAAATTTAATTTAAATTTATGATTTGAAACATATAAAAGGAAAAATACCAATGCAAGGACAAAGTACAATTTGATTAAAAATATTTTGGATATCAAAGAACATTGGATTTTATTGCATATATTCCTGCATTGTTTATTCTTAAAAATTGAGTTAATAATTGACTAGTTATTGAGTTTAATATGAATTCTATCCAAATTACTCAATTCATTATGAGGGTTTTAATTTAACTGAAAATGCGTTTCCTGAATCAATATATTATTAGATGACATACAAATTTAAAAGTTCAAAATCTTCACAAATTTGTGCACCAAGGCTTTTGTTGAAAATCTCTTGTATTTAAGTTTATCATTTTATAACTAAAAAGTTATCAAAAACAGATATGAGTTATGCAGGCTTATTCTAGCACCTAAACCTTTGAACTTGAGCTTGAGAATTCCTTAAATAGCCAAACTCAACCTTGTCAAGAACCTTGATCAACAAAACAAGCCTATTGACTCCTTTCAACACAGAGGATAACCATCGAAGTCTTAGAGCAAAGCAATTTCTCTTGAAATTAGCAGCTACTTACCTACCAAATTTGTTAGTCAAAGTCAGACAATTGCATAGATTATCAGGGAGGCCCTACAACCCTTCAATTCACATAAGCAGAGTGCCGGCTTTGGATGTGTTGGCAAGAGCTTTATTCGAGGAAAACAGTATTTGAGGCAAAAATCCTATTAAAAAACTCTTTTATGTAAAATTTAAATAATTGATCCTCCAAGAGGCAGCCTTGATTAATATACAAAGCCATTTTGGTCTTCTTTCTAATGTATCTATGTGATGCCTTTTTCCCTACAGTTTTCTGCCACTTTGACAGGATACAAGAATGTTTGATGTTTTTGTCCCAAAAATGATGTTTTGGCTCACAATATTAGGCAATCTACCAAGTATAATCCACTGTAATATCAATAGCATCAAATATGCTTGTATTACAACCGTATTATCAAGAAATATACATTCCATCTGGTCCGGGATTAATGCCTCAGCCAAGTATAGAAACGGACATTTCACTCCTAAAAATATTTAAAAGCAATCTTCATTCAGTACTTAGGGTGCTCCATATTGCCTTCACTTTTGATTAGGTTTTGCCATACCGCAATCCAATATTGATGAAGTATATATAATAATAAGACCTACTTTGCTTTATCAGACAACTTTTTCCTTCTTAAGCCCATTTTTAAGTGCAACAGATAACAATATATTGCTGAGATAGGATAGCACTTCCATTCATATTTATCTTAGCAAATGAGGAAGACAAAGGACATGGCAGGAAACCTTCAGCCTCTAGGAAGAGCAACATGAAGAAGGGGAAGAAAAGTTGATAAAAGCACAAAGATTGGATTGCGTGTAGGTTCCTTCTTCAGGATCGACATAACAAATAACTGCATACCTGTTCCATGGGTGTAGGTTCCTCCTCCTCTTCTACATCATCCGCTTCAACTTTGGACTCATTTTGAATATCAGAAACTGTTTTTTCATCTTTCCCTTTAACAACATTGGCACCGTTATCATCACCAGGAATTTTCAAATCTGCAGGAAGCTGACCTGTCCTTAGTGCCTGCCCATGCAAGGAACCATCCCGAATGCAATATTAAAATTAAGAAGAAATCTAAATTATCTTTAAAAAGCACACGTGCAATTAAACAAGCACCTTTTCAAGTCTTGCAACCTCTTCCAAAGTCTGAGAGTTCACAATGGCCGCCTGCATATCAAATCAATATAAATAAGATCAAAATTTAATCTTAAGTATGCACTATAAATATGCAGAAGTCATTTAAAAACGTGACGAGAATTATCAAGGACCAAATCACAAATACGTACGCTTTAGGCAAATTAAAGAGCAGTGAGCCGGGCAAATTATTTAGCAACAGTCAACATGAACTAGACATCTATCCCTTTCCTGGACAAATATTGTGTTCAGATTTCAGGACCTGAGTACCTAAACCCCCTCAAAAGTACAACCCAATAAGAGACATTCTTATCATACATTTATGATTGTCTTCTCACATATGCACTTGCTGGCTGAGATTTGTTTAAGAGGGTGGGCACAACTAGCCTCAATCTTATAATAGATGTAAGATTCCAAATTAACTATCAGAGGGGAATGCATGACCTTGAACTCTTCTCTTTCATAAAAACTCATCAGGCCTGATCCTGTTCAATTTTTTTGTGGGTCTGTGCTTTTTGACTTAGAACACAAATATAATAATGATATTTTGGGAATTAAAAGAAAAAAGAAAGAATACATTAATTTCATGCTCATAGAGTCCTTACCCGGTCAAATTTTTTGTATATTCATGCACCAATCAGTAGTCACCATCACCATCATCCATTAAGAAAGTAAAGAGTACTTGTAGTCTTTGTCAACCAACTTGTGTAATTAAATGGCCACCTTTTAAAACCCTTTCAAATCTTATGCTAGAGTGTCAAACTCAAACATGTAATGAAAATACTTACATTGAGGAATAAAGCAATTAGTAGTCTTAAGCAATAGCAATGAAGCGAGGCAGGACTAGAAACTTGCATATATTATGGAATTCAACGTCAAATTGAAACTTAGAAGCAAGGCCTGAATTGCTTTGAAATAGGGAAGATAACCTGACTATGTTTGGTTAGAAGGGAAGTGAGAGAAGGAAAAGGAAAGAGAGGGTTAGTGCACCCTCTCCCATGTTTGGAGAACATGTCAAAGGAAAGGAAGCGATTTGAAGGGAAGGGGTAGTAGACAGCTCCAAAACCTTCAGATTCACTTCCTTTAGGAGGTAAAGAGAAAACTTACATATATTATGGAATTCAATGTCAAATTGAAACTTAGAAGCTTGGCCTGAATTGCTTTAAAGTAGGGAAGATAATCTGATAATGTTTGATTAGAAGGGAAGCGAGGGAAGGAAAAAGGAAAGAGTGGGGTAGTGGACCCTCTGCCATGTTTGGAGAACATGCCTAAGGAAAGTAAGGGATTTGAAGGGAAGCAGTTGACACCTCCAAAACCTCTAGATTCTCACCTCCTGAGAAAGGCAAGGAGATCACCAATAAACCAGGTTATATCGGGACATAAGAGAACACAAGGATACTAAACTTTTGAGATTTCTCATCAAACCAAACAAGGGAAAATAACCTTCAGTGATGTTTGAGATCATCAGCAACCTTCAAAGATCTCTCAAACCAAACGCACACCGAATAATTTTTAATAATTTATATCATCAGAATTCAGTTTCTGGTCAACAACTGCAACTTTCATCAACTGCTATCATTGAACTG